>JANSVB020000190.1:1892692-1906282 GCA_025504935.2 Erythroxylum haughtii
TTGGTTCTATTTGTTATGTTCACATCTCTAAAACAAATCGAACTAAGCTTGACCTAAAAGTAATGAAGCGTATTTTTATTAGCTATGATTTGTGTAGGAAAGGTTGGAGATGCATGGATCCAAAGACAAGGAAGTTTGTTACTTCAAGAGATGTAGTGCTTGATAAAGTCTCATCTATATACTATATCAAGAACTTCAAACTTGTTGATGATCAAGATAACCAGAATTTGATTCCATAAATTGATATGCATCTGTTCAGTGATGATGATGCTAAACATGGAGAGGAAGGTGAGTCTTTGACTCCTAAGTTCAATAATGCAGATGCAAAAGTTAATAATCAAGTTACAAGAAGATCAACAAAGGAGAAAAAGCAGCCTGGTTATCTTAAAAACTATGAAGTGCAATCAATGTTTAGTTACCTCATAATTTCTTGGAGCAATAGTTGGAGAAGAACTTGAGTGTTATGAAGAAGTGAAAGGCTATCCAAATTGGGAAGTGGCCATGCAAGAAGAAATTAAAGCCTTGAGCAAAAATGAGACATGGGAGCTTATGCCGAAACTAGAAAATTGTAAGCTAGTTACTTGTAAATGGGTTTCTCGATTAAAGAAAAAGACAGATGATTCAATTGATCAACACAAAGCTCGCCTAGTTGCTCGTGAAAGCTATGGATTAGATTATGAAGAAACTTTCAGTCCAATAGTAGCAATGATTACGATGAGATCAATTTTTTTACCTGTAGCATGTAAAGGCTGGAAATTATGGCATCTTGATATAAAGAATGCATTTATTTACAGGGACTTAGATCATGAAGTGTTTATGGAGCAACCTGAAGTTTTTATCTCCAAGCAATTTCCTAACTATGTTTATCGATTAAAGAAGGCATTGCCTGACTTAAAACAAGCGTCACGTACTTGGTTTGGTAAAGTTTCTCAATATCTCCCCTTTTATGGATTTAAAACAGATTCCAGCCTATTTGTAAAGTCAGATTCAACAATGCATTTGCTGGTTCTTTTGTATGTCGATGATATGATAGTTACGGGAGGATAATGATGCTGAAATTTTCCTATTAACAAATAACTTGAGTGTTAGATTTGAAATGAAGAATCTAGGTGAAGTTGGATGTTTTCTTAGCTTGGAAGTTGATAAAACATATCAGGGCTATTTTGTGTCACAAAAGGAATATGCTAAATCCTTATTGCAGCGTTTTGGCATGGAAGATTAAAAAAACAATGGCTACTCCGATGGAACCTCATTTGAAGTTGAAGAAAGATGAAGAGAAGCTATTAAATGATGCTACAAGGTTTCAATAACTTGTTGGTAGTTTAATTATTTAACTATAACAAAGCCAAAATTCACATTTTCTATTGGTGTTGTTTCTCAATTTATGCAGAATCTAAGAGTTCCTCATTTAGATGCTGCTAAACGGATTGTATGTTACATTAAAGGATTTATAGATTGTGGTCTTATGTATAAAAAATGTGACCATTTTTTTGTTGTGTGGATTTACAGATGAAAATTAGGCAAGAGATGCAAATGATCGCCGTTCCACTTCAAGTTACTGTTTTAACACTGGCTCAGCTGCAATTTCATGATGCGGCAAGAAACAATCTTTAGTTGCTTTGTCAAGTACTAAAGTGAAGTATGTGGTAGCAACTATGACTGCACAAGAGTGCATTTGGCTAAAGTGTTTGATGGAAGATATTTTTTACAAGGTTGATTATGCAATAACCATATTCTATGATAATGAAAGTGTCATCAAGCTTGCTACAAATCCAATCTTTAATGGACAAACAAAGCATATCGAAGCCCGTCATCACTTTATTTGGAAAAAAGTCTTAAATCAAGCTAAGTTTTGATTCTAAGAGATAAAGGTGGAAGGTGTTTCAACAAAGAATAAGTAGCAGGCATATTTACTTAGGCTTTAAAAAAGCCTAAGTTTGAGATCTTCAGAAGTGCGCTGGAGTTGAATTTCATAAGCATGCAATAAGAGGGAGTGTTAAAAATTAGTACATCTTACTTATTTGCTGCTGTCAATTTCAGTTAGTCTTTACTAGTTTGTAGTTGTTAGCTTTATGTTCGTCTGTTTTAGGATTAGACCAAGTCAAGTAATTATCCTTTAAATAGTTGTGATTATCTGTAGGTAAACTCTTTAGTGAGTAGTGAGAGTTTTGTTCTGTTTTGCTCATTACTTGTAATCCTCAGTTGCAGTTCAATAAAATATAAATAGCAGCTCTTTTTTTTTTTTCTTTTTCTTCTTAATCACATTCTGTTAAGCACTTGTTGTGCATCTCTTTTTTCTCCAATCTTCTATTTGTTTTATACCTGACCAAATTGCCATAGCATGTCGGTGAGAGCACTATAAAAGGCAGATGCTGTCGAAGAATCCATCAACTTTACTTCATTAAAGAGGGCCAGTGCTTGCACCCAAAAATTCTCTGTAGCCCATAAGAAGGCCATGTGCAACACCATAGACCCGATTATCAAACAATCAGAGCTCCTCCAATAACATTGAAGCAACTTCAAAAGAGTTACAACGGCTGCAATCCAAAAAAAATTCAAACTATTGAAACTTCTGTACTTAAAGACCATTCGCATAATGCTAGTGCGTAAAATTGAAAACAGGCAGAAGAAACAGGACAACTCATGAAAAGGAGCCAAATAGGGCTAATGTACATCAAAATCAAGATAGAAAAAAAGTATACATCAGCCAATTAATCCTTATTAGATTGACGACACTGCTATAGTCCAGTGAGCTAATCAATCCCACCCCAGATGAGCAATCAAAAGAAATGAGTCTAAAACTAACTATTTTGTCAGTAAAACTTCTTTAAGCCTCTCTAATTTGAACCCACGGTAAAGAAAATAATATCTTTGCCAAAGTCCTCACAATATCCCCTCGAGGTGATACCCTTGCAAACTTTGCACATATGTAGGCTTTTCCTCAAATCTCACGTTGCATCCAAGACCACAGCAAGTTCAAAAACAAAGTAGTTGCCCTACAGCAATGCAGTTCAATTATGGAGTTATAAGTGACAACATTAGGCCTAATTCCCTCCTTTGTCATCTCATCAAGTAAAGTCACAGCAGACTCCAGCAAACAATTCTTGCACAATGCATCTATAAGTGCAGTATAAAGGACAACATCAGCCTTCAAGCCCACTTGTTTAAACTCCTTAAAAACTTCCATTGCTTGTTTATACAAACCCCCTTTGGAATAAACATCGATCAATGTTGAATAAGTTAATAAATTAAGAGAGACGCATTCAGCTTTCATTTCTTTAACCACTCTACTAACCTCATCAAACTCACATTGCCTCCCATACCCGCCCAAAAGAGCATTATAAGACACAACATCTTTCTTTACACCAGAATTCTCCATTCATTACTGACATCTGAAGCATCCTTAAACCTACCAAGCTTAGAATAAATGGATAAGAAACTCTATCCAAACTGATACCCATAGACTTCAACACATCAAATAATTTAAGTGCATCATTTAATCTACCAGCTTTAGCGTACCCATCAATCATGGTACTATAAGTGACAACAGTAGGAAATATATTCTTACCAGGCATCGCAGACATTACCTCAAAAGCTAAGTCCATTTGTCCTCCTTTACAAATTGCACCCAAAAGTGTATTGTAAGTAAATATATCTTGATCAATCCCTCTATCCACCATTTCACCGAACAAACTTCTCGCAGCCTCCAATAATCCTCCTCAACTACAAACAGCAAGCATAGAATTATACGTAATCCGATCCGGTTGCACTCCATTTCAGCACATATCATCAAAAATTTCCATCACACGCTTAAACTCCATGCCCCCTTTTCCACACGCATCAATTACAGCACTGTAGGTGACCAGAATAGGCTTCAAGCCATAGTCTTTCATAGAATCAAAAACCCTTGTAGCCTCATTGCAATACCCACTTCTCCCGTAAGCACTAATTATAGCAGAAAACGCATAAGCAGAGTTCCCATAACCATAATCAAGAGCAGTTCGAAACACATCCTCCGCTAACTCTACTTTACCTAATCTACCCAGAATACCTAATCATCGCACTTGTTAATTTCATTCCTTCGCCTCTCTCTCTTCTCACCGCAAACTCATAGCAATGCAGACCTTTCACACACTCTCCTCTGTTACCTAGCTCGCGAAGCAAGTAAACATAATCGTCAGACCCACAAAGCTCAGACTCGAATTTGAACATCCTCAAGACCCTCATACTCCGTTCCACAGTGGATCCCCTGTTGGAGCGCATCCTCGCAACAGATGTATGCCGGGTGCACGAATTAGTCTTGGGCCGACCCAAGTGGATCTTCGAAACGAACCGGGCGATTGGCGGCCGGAGAAATCGGCTGCGAGTGCCATTTCCGGGTGGAGATAGAAGAAAAGGACCGTGATCGAACGGTGGGGGAGGTGGTCGGTTTCGATATGGCACAGGAAGACGGAGAAACCGGGGGTTTGGCGAGAGCTATCCCTTGATTAGTCCAACGTTGGTGAGTATGGGCGTGTCGGTAGTTATGACGTGGTTAATCATTTACATGCCAACTGCCGGAGGTGGGGGATCCTCTGTCCCCCCTACCCTGTCCATACACTGTCCCCCTCCATTGCGTAGGCTTGTGGAGTGGATAAAATTTGAAACTAATAATAAAAAATGACAGAAACAATATAACTACCTTCCATTATTTTGACTCTTTCTAACAGTCAACAAAGCCGAGCCTATTCGATAACGCGGGAGCTTGGCACAGGATGTATTACACAAACGCGCCTCCAAGACCCCCCATCGGTCTTCTTTGCGAATTATGTTCTTCTCTACAATGCTTAGAGCCTTCTTAGTGTTGCTGGTTACGGGCTCCGCCTTAACCACCCGGGTCAGCTGTCATCAGGAGTCGGGTCAATGGAGCTGCGGATCGGACTATGGTATTGGAGTTGTCGCCGCTTTCAATCCCGGAATTGTCACCGTCGACGGCCACGCCGAAGATTGGAAAGACATTGTCGGCTCCCAGTTTTCTCTGCTTTCGGCTCTCGACCCCGATGCCGAAAAAAATTACGGTGGCAAGATGACCGTTAAGGTAGTTTTCCCGTACGTCTCTTTTTGTGTTCTTATCTTAAAAATCAGAAATAATCTTGATAAAGATTGGATTTCGTTACGTGGTTCTGTGAGATAAGCAACAGATCTTTTTGTCAGGCCTTGCACGATGGTCATGATATCTACTTCTTGTTACAAGTTGATGGAAAGTATGCGTACACGGCAGGGTAAGTTGAATTTGTTGAAACTAATGGATATGCGATAAATCTAAACTTTTCCAAGATTGTGTCGCTTGTGTTTGTTTTTATGTTTAGTCAGATAATATCAATGATTTAGTAACTCCAGTCCATAATACTACATTTAGGTGAGTTAAGTACTTGGGAAGATTAGTACGGTTTTGTAGTAGTGGGAACTGGGAATTGCTTATTTTGCGTTCAATGACAATTAGAATGACCACAATTCTCGGAGATAATAACTTCAAATGTTACTTGACATGAACAAATCAAACACCTTTCACTTTCCTTGCTTTCCTTTATGATAATTATCATGTCATTGAACGCTTTTGTTTATGTCAAGGGGAGTCAATGTTTAAGCGCTTTGTTTATCTTGTGTGGAGTGACTGTTTAGGTCAGTAGGATATTTGGGCTTTGAATTCTCAAACTCAAAGGGCTTTATCAGATTGAATTTAATTTGTGTATTGCAGCAATAGCAACAAATGCCCATCTGTGGCTCTCATGTTTCAAATTGGTGATAATGCCACCTACCACAGAGTGAGTGGCTTCCTAAGTAACTGCACTGTTCTTGTTTAAATGCAAGTTTGTATTCAATATCTTTTGTTAACCACAAAAAACTTGTGTGTGTTAGATGGGAGGTTGCAAGGATGGTCCTGACACATGCACCGACAAAACTTGTAAAGGTTATGAAGTTGACATCATGCATTTCTCAATTGGAAATGCCATTCCAGGGCGATTATATGGTGGAAATCCAGTAGACAATGGACATGGAAATGGTGGTGACAGGTAGAGAATTGTTTACTTCTTTACCATAAATAAGATGGGAAGAGTAGTTTTGCTGTTGACGCTTGCACACTATGCTCAGTTTTCTTAATAACCTGTCATGCAATGGTTTATTTTGGGCAGTTTTGGCCATTTGATTGATCTTTATGCCTGGAATCCGCACTGTAGATATCTTGATGGAACTGGTCCTTCAGGTACTTCTACAAATCATATTAGTGTCAGTTCTTAGTGGAAACTGAAACTTGTTTGCATCATGTGAAACGGATGGGAATTGTTTCAAGAGAGAATAATAAAGTGGGGTAGTGAACCAAATATATGAGGTAAAAGGGCATGATAAGGTTACATAAACATACTTTTATCTACATGGTAAACATCTCAACTTATGCGTCCCTTTCCTTAGAATGTTTTACTGTTGATCCATTATCTTCCGATTTTCTATTACACTAACTTCAGTTTACTCTTCATCCATCTATTTTATTTTATGATAACTATCACGGTTCTTCCTTGACCTTGTTTCAATGTGATAAGTCATGAAGGTCACAGAGGGTACCTAAGACGAATTCCAAGTATTTTGACTAAATTAGAATAAATTAAATGTGGTCATTGAGTGCTTGCTTAGAAATAGGACTAGCCGTTATTTAGTTTGATTAATTCTCTTTGTTGCATAGTGTTAGTTTCACTTCTTAGAGTTGTGTCTTGAGAAGTAGGAAAAAGTCGTTATTTTCGTATGTATTTAAGTTTGGTTTAGTCATCAATAAAAAGTAAGCTTATTCCAATTTAAAATCACTAGTTTATTCTCAACTTAAGTAGAATATTGATTTCAACACTTTGTTTGCTTTGATTGGGACCTATCAGAGGCAAAGTATTGTGATAAAGATTAAAGGGTGACATGACAATTGCAATTGTAATTCTGTATGATTTGGCTACTTGCAATCATCTAGAAAGGCTTTATTTTTCCCTAAATATTCAATTTCTGCACTTTTGGATTATATGTTTCTCTTTGGTGAAAGTAGCATAATAGTCTTGGTCAAAGACAAGGTTTTGTAGTGTTAAAGCATCACTCGCGCTTGTAATATTAGTTAGTGCCATAGTGTCACTCACTTTTAAATAAAGATACAAAATTGTAAATATGCATTCAATCAATAAGTAACAATTTACCAAGGTTACGAACTCAGATTCTGAATTTCAATCTCATAAAATTTTCACAATTTCTACTGATAGAAGTTTTTTTAATTCTTTAAATTTATTTTTTCAAATTATCATTTGCATCAAATTATCAATTTAAAGTTATTAAAATTTTTAAATTTTTAAATTTTTTGTTAAAATATGTTTTTATAAAATTAAAAACTAATTTATCAAATATTCAAATAATAATAATTAAGCACTCTCCAATATATAAAAATAATATAAAAAGTAGTTTAATTTAATCTAGTCTTCTTTAATATCACTATACAATAATTTCTTAATCTAAGTTATTGCAGTCATTATAAAAATAAAAAAATGATAATTGTTAACAACTTTTGTGAAATTCAGTTTATTTGACTAAAAAATAAAATACTCAATTGTTAAGAATTTTGAAAATTACGTAAATTTTTTAAAGAATTCTTAAGCATAATAATTAATAAAAGTCCCGAATTTAAAAATAAAATACTTGAAAAATTATTAATTAAAAATAAATGTGTATTAGTAAACAATTATTTCAGACGTGACCATAATTAAACAATAATTAAAAGATGAATAGTTACATTATCCAGCACCCTTTAATATTTAACAATTTTGTTTAACAATTGAATTAGTTAAAAGTATAATGTATTACAAATTTACAATTGACAAGAATTTCATGCATTACTAATTTGTAATTTACTTAAATGCAATAGAAGAAGTTGATGCAAATACCTTGAATGAAAATGTTGTTTACAAGTCTTTAGAAACCATTAGAGAATTTGAAACTTTTGACGATAATGAGACACAACCTCTTTCAGAAATATAATTTTAATTTTTATTGTTATTTTAAGTTTTATATGAGGCTCAGATTTGTTTATTATTAGTTAATTATATAATAGTTAACATTGATATCTTTTTTATTTTAATAAAATATTTTATTTTTACTTACTTTTATCATTTTTATTTCTTATTTGTTATATCCCAATTTTGTAGCGGTTTAATACCGGTTGAATATTTAAATCTTAAACTTTTTCCTTAATCGATTTGATGTTCGGTCTAATTTTTAAAACATTGAACAAAAGAATTTCATATGACACTAGACAAGAAAGAACCAAATAATATGTTATGATGAGGGAAAATGTTAAGTGAGTTTCTCTTTTATGTAGAGAGCTGTCAATGGGCCGAGTCAGATTCTTGGGCCCGAGGGTGCCCAACCCGAGCCTAGACCCAATTGGGCCTGAGGTGGCTCGGCTGGCCCAAGCTCGATTAACCCAACCAAGTTCAGGCCAAATTATTTTTTTTTAAGGCATAACAAAGTTGTTTTGCCTTTAATCGCACGGGCTCAATCGAGCTGAGAAAACCCAGACTTAGCTCATTGACTTCAGGTTGGGTCGGGTTAGGTCGGGGCCTTTTACCATCCTTATTTTTGTAGAGGGTAATTCAATTATTTTATGATTTAGTTAGATGGTTAGTTTATGATTCAGGGAAGAGTATCTTATAAAAGATAATAGGTTCATTATCTTAAAATCCATTTTTGGTGTAATACCATATTGGCTAAATATGATCATGTTGAAGGGCATTTTATAGATTAAGTAAAAGTTTTAAGGCTAACTTTTCTAAATAGAAAAGTTCAGTCACACTTTTGGAGGATATAAGAGAAAGATAAATCTTGTATGACTCTCTTAATCATAGAGTTACCAATATTACAAAGTATAGTGAACATACTTTGAACCTTGCACTTTAGGGGTAAAGACTACAAAAACATTCTCACCCATCATAGCTTCCTCTTATTATTACACAATTCCTTAAGGAAATGTACATATCTTTCCACTAGCTTGTTTGTGTCTAGCAAAGGTATATTTACTTCCATCTTTTAAAAAGTTTCCAATATCTTTTATCCTTTTCCTTCTTGTTCAACTTTGCTAACCTACTAAAAATGGTGGAGGGTTAGTCTTAGCTATATTGGGACATTTAAATTTTACCTTTAAGCTATACAAGGGATTTTTTTCTTCTCCTAACTCCTTCTCAATTTCCTCTTCACTGACCATCCTTTGTGAGGTCCTCTTAAGATCTTCAAGCTTCTTACCGCTCCTTAGAGTCACTGCACTAACATTCTTTGAGTTTGCCTTAGGTTGAGATGCATCTTTCCTACACTTTTTGGTTCTAAATTGCTATCTAAACTGTTGATAGCAATTACCATCTAACTCACCTGGTTCTCTAAATTCTGGGTGTTAGACCTTACCTTTTACAATTGAGATCTTGTCTCCAGCTAAAACTGTTTCACGTCTTGCTAGAATTGTAATGTATTAGTAGTAAATGACTTAACCATATCCTCTAATGATATACCTAAGTTAGAGGAGGAGGATTGTGGTCTAGGTTAAAATTATTATGCACCTTACGACCTATATAGGAAACATTTTTATTAATTATTCCCTCTATAACTTAAGTTTTGATAATCTCTCCAACTTGTTATAAGTTTGGGAAGATGGGTTTTACTAATAGGAAAATTTTCCTCCTACATTATTAACATACTTTATGTTTCCTCCCTATTGAGTTGGGCAACCCCCTAATGCAGTTTTCATACTAAGACAAATAACATTTAACTCCTTGAGATGCTTATAAGCATTTTTACCTGTAAAACCATAAAAATTAGGCAAAAGATATATCAAATTAAACTTAAGTTCAAAAGTAACATCTTTAATAAAATTTGGGAAAGTAATGCAAAGAGATCTCTAGGTTAAATCTAGAGTAGCTAATTCCCTTAGGCTTCTCAGATTAGCCATAACTTCCTATAAATCAATTCCTTGCTCTAATCTTAAAGTTGTTCTATTTTTCCTATGCAATCTTTGCAATTTCCTTTTGATTTCCAAATTATATTGCATAAGATCTTGATGAGGGCATCTAGTCACTGTCATACAGAAACACTAATTAACATAAAAAGATCAAGAAAAAATATAAAAACATGTTATAAATAAATATATATACAAAACACTAATTAAATTCAAACACAAAAATCTAAATCACTTCACTCTTTGGCAACGACATCAAAATTTTGAGTTACATTTCAAACATACCAAAAAAATATCTAACTCTGTATAACTAAATTTGTAGTAACAGTGAGAAAGGATCGCATCTAAAAAAAGTGTGTGATTAGCTTTCATAATGAATAAACTAATGCATAGGAATAGGGGATTGAATTCAATGGATGCAATAAAATAAAACTAAACTATGGAAGATAAATTAAATAAAAATAAAAAATTGCAAAGGTTGATCAATGGGTTGTAATCTAGTTCTTTCTTCAATATTGACCTTCATACGAATGAACATAATCCATTGTTATGTTGTTCTCATACCTCTGTTTGAAACTATTATCCATATATTAACAACAAGCTCTATTAATCCCAATTTTTCCTTAGTTTATAATGAATGAAAAAAAGCTCTTTAATTAGGTCTAGCTATTATACAACCCTAAATAAGCTCTCTAAATTTAATATGATAGTCACATTACAAAATAGGAAAATAGGTTAACCTCAATCGCATATGCTCGGGCCATTTAACATATACTAAGTTATTTATGATAATGCACGGCCATTAGTTTACTATATATGAATAAGCTTTGCAATAATTACATATTGCATTCTAGATTTTGGCAATGAATCCATACATAAATAATCTAACACACCTATCTATATCGTTCATACATAAATCCTAAACTTTAGACACAGAATAACATAGTAATTCCAAAAGAGAGTTAAGAATAATATCTCTAAGATTGGTCAATGCTCAAACATGATCATCAGCCTTAATATCTCCTTTGAGCTGGAAAGAAGAAGGTTAATTACTTATAACTCTCAAAAGGGAAGGGAATCTGCCTCCTTTTGAGTCTCTAATCTGTATATAACCTATATTACCTACTAATTTCCTTTATAGTACAAAATTAGGTTTAAGTGGTTATACAGAGTCAGATACACAAGTGTATAATTGATCGTGTATGTTAATTTAGCAAAAATCATAAAGTTACACATTCTCAATAAGATACATGATCAAGATACATAGCCATGTGATCGGGTTGTTAATATGTGTAAGTTTTAATTGATTAACCTTGATAATACGTAAGCGCATGGGTCATTCGCGTAGTACCTAAGGTGTCGATCCTATGAGGAGGGACAATCTAATCCTAAAATCTAAGGCCAAAATAAATTGCAAAAATTCAAAATGTAATAAAACTAAAACAAGAATTCAATTCAATCAATCAAATAAATTCAAGAATCACTCACAACAATTTTAAAATTTTAGCAGTTGCAACACACACTCCAGAATCAACCTAAGGAATTACTAATTGATAGAAAGGAAATTTTACCTATATTTAACTTTAACTAATCGATTATGAATTACTGGATTATTGGTTCTAAACAATCATAGGGTTGATTATTCTTTCTCTCGAGTTATAACCATTAACCCTAAATTATAAACCCTAATCAGATTATAGAAGTTGCAATTTCTCAATGAACAACCTATCCAAAACCTTAATTAGATTTGAAGTTATGCAATAAACTATCAGAAACCTATGAAAGATCTCTCTTCACACAATTTATCGATTTGATTTAATTCTTATTCTATTAAATCACCTAACTCTCATTAGCCCAATTTAATTATTTTTCATTCGATTCAACCTCTCAATTTATTATCGAATTATGCACGTCCAGAATTAAACCACAATAAATCGAAATAATACATAAATAATCATATTTAATTAAATCAAAAATAAAAACCCGAGATGAGTTTAGAAACATCATCAACATCCAAAAAATCCTATCATCAACTGTTATTCCAATTATATACAATAATAACACTAAAAATAATAAGAAATACGAAACTGAATAGATGACGGGAGGCAGCCACATCAGGAGACTCCTAATCCAAGAAGTACATCGGGTTAGCTTCTTCTCCTCTTCTCTCTTCCTTCTTCTCTTTCTTTATCTCTCGATAGTTGTCTCTAGGGTTTCTTTAAAAGTGACTGATGCAAAAGCTCCTTCTTTCTGTTCTTGTTGTTCTATTTATGTTCTTTTGTGTTTAGGGTTAAACTAGGGTTTTTTTTAAGGGTTTGAAAGGTATAAAAAATTCCTTGAAATATGAAGTTTGGAAGTGGCTGCACATTTGCCCGATGTAGGCCATAATCATGGCATATTTAGGCCTTTCTATTGTGGGCTATGCAATTGGTCCCAATTTGCTCCGAAACTCCTCCGTTCTTCGATCTCTACCCTAAAACACTAACAAACACATCAAGGTACCTCAAAAATATCATATTTAATCTCAAAGGATTGTTCTAACCCATAAAATACTTAAAACACAAATAAATCACAAACCAACACAATTATACCCTAAATACATACTAAACAATCAAATAAACAGTTAAACAGATATCAAACTATACCCTAAAATACGATATATTCCACACCTATCAATATCTCCATACTTAAACATTTGCTTGCCCTTAAGCAAAAAATAAATAAACAACTCAAAGCACAAAACACACAATGAAACAAATGAGGCAATGAATTCAAATTCATGAAATAATTTAACTCTAAACACAATCATTTAAGCTATTCCAAATTATTAACATGCGAAATCAATGTTTAAGTACCTTGGACTCAATATACAACTAATCAAAACTTTAATGTCGAGTCTATTCATCCTTATCACTTGCACACACAGATTGATAATCATTCAGCCAAAACAAAAGTGTAGCTATTCCTTAGTAGGATTTCATGAAAATTCAAGCTACTAACAAGTTTGGTAGGTTTTTATTTGAAAATATTCTTTTTGTTGATTTTTCTTTAAGGACATGAACCTAGTCTTTTACGTGGAGGAAAACATTTGTGATAAATGTCAATCCGATTACTCAACTAAGTCATGCTATTATTAAGCCATTTGGTTGGAATGTTATTATAGTATTTTGACATGAAGGCACATTTTGGACCCTGCTTTCGGAGCCCAACATTGGAGTCATAAAGCGTGAGCGGGCCTTGTGGGGTTATTTCAATGACTCCTCATTAGCCATCGTCCCATAAAGGTGATGTGCCCACACCAATTAAACACCAAATCACAATTTGACTTCTTCAAAACAATTGTAGAGCTCTGTCTCTTGTTTATTTTGAAACAAAAACCACCTCATTCGGAGCTCTATAACTCAAGATATGCCTAAAAATCCAGGTACGTTCATAACCCGGTTATGCTCTTCCAACCAACCCCTCATATTCTTTACATCAATATTTTTCAAATCTACATCAAAAGCTACCAATGTTTAAGAAGAGGTAGAAAAATGTATTAGGAATCTATTCCTTCAAGAATCACTTCATTTGGAGGTCAAGTGATG
>JANSVB020000190.1:2032926-2043424 GCA_025504935.2 Erythroxylum haughtii
ATAGAATTGTAGAAAACGAATTCCTCTTTAAAAGCATACCTAAATGACCTCAATTCGAGTTCTACAGAAAAAGTTATGCCTCTTACCCCAAAGTATATCCAAGTGTATCCACATTTTCCGTATTCTAACTCTTTACTTACTACAATCACTACCTTAAGCTTTCCTATCATTTCCAATTCAATTTCTCCTCATTTTCCCATCATTCTAACTCCATGAATGCATGTACAGTCACTTGAATGTACGAAACAATCAAATTCACATTTCTGTGTGCTGACATTAGCTATAAGCATGAAATGCATTTTTTAATCTCTCATTGTTATTTTCTCAATTACAGAAATCTAGGATTCTAACCCTTAGTATAGAAACGGGATGTTACAACAATAGAAATCTATCGTCAAATAGAGAAAAATTTGAATGTACCTAAATGCATGTCTATAAGGAATTTAATAACTCACATTATAGCTCCCACTACTTTCACAAATTCATAACCCTCAATATAAATCTGAGAGAACTCGTAGAGAATTTCTCCTAGTGGGTCGATATTCAATATATCTAAGAATGACCTTGGGTTTGGCCAACAAGCCACCTTAGTTTAACCAGTAGGTATCGATCATACCAATTGCATCTCCAATGCAACTATCGAATCTAGTGCTATCAATTGTTGATGTGTGCACACTCATTGGGCTATCAACTTTTTACACGTGTACATCTATTGTACACTACTCAACTTCGCTTCTGTCCATGTTGATCTTAGGTTTGCCCAACAAACTAGCGCTTCTAGTTAAAACTGACCCATTAATATGAAAATCCTATTTCCATGGTTCGAAAATACCCGTGTAAAGCGAGCTTGGGTTTGGCTAATAATCCTAACTTTAAAAGGACTCTAGTTCTCGCCACATTAAAGGAAGACATTAGTTTTAATATTTTATAGGAGGGGTTTGACTAAGGTCTCATCTAACTTAGATGGTCTTATACATAGCATACATATATATATATACTATAACTACATGGCATGATATGGACTACCCAATCAAATTGGGCCTAAACCCATAACCATCCATCATGCAAGTCCATACATTCTACTAACCATGCATTCTCTAATGCATATATGTAAACAAATCATTCTGGTTATGACATTTTACGGATCCTAACATGAAAGGCCTAATCCAACACTTGGATTTACTATCTTTCTTTTACTAACTTGACTAAAATTACTATTGTATGTTATTTCATTTGGAATTAATATTAATCTAATTAACATGAATTCTTAATTCCAGAAATTAGTTCATAATTAATTTACCTTAAAATAATTATTTGATGTCCAAAATTAAACTTTAATTTTGTCACATATGCCAATTTTTCTAGTCTTACTAAAAAATCTATTACTCCACTAAAATTAATTCAAAATTAATATCTATAATTTTCTAAAATTTTCAAAACATCAAATCATCATTTCAAGCATCTCTAGGTCATTTTATGATGATCAAAACAATTTAGGAATCACCCAAAAATTATTATGATCACTAAAACACCAATAAGACACCAAAAACGACCAATATGACTTCTAAAATTTTTCTGAAAATCAAATTTCTAGATAAATCATTTATGCATGCATCAAACATCAAATTAACACATTTGTATCACATAAAAATATTTTTAAGATTCTAGAACCAAAATATAAACATACAAAAATATCAAACAAAACAGATCCTACAATTTTTGGAAAATTATCCAAATCTGAAATTTTGTTTGATAAAATTATTAAAACATTTTTAATAATTATACAAAAATTAAATAGGCTTAAACACATCCCAAATATGTTCACATAATTTTTCTATAATCAAAATTCCACGAAAATAATGTACAACCTCATTAGTTTAGCCAATAGACATCACATGCCTAGCAGAAAAAAAAATTTCATGCATGTTCTTGTAAATTCGAAATTAAATATTTTAATCATAATAAAATTATTTTCAATCACACTGAATCATTCAAGTACATCTTATAAACATATTGGTTAAAGAAATTTGTGAAAACCATTTTTCTATAATTAATTTCAAACAAAACATTACAGGACCATAAGCTATCATAACCATGAAAACAGTTTTCACATGTTATGTATTTTACATCTATCAAGGCACAAAATGGCTTTGATACCACTATAAAGTTCCGATCATGCATCTTATACATAATATATGTCAAATATATGCAGTGGAAAGTAAAACGAAATCTTAAAAAAACAAATCTGCTCATGCATATAGACATAGAAAACAAAAATATGAAATGTAAGATACCTTTCCGACGATCTCGTTTGTTCTTCAATCTTCTCCACGTTGGGTTATTGTAAACTACAACGATCAACGTAGATCGTCTCTAATGAAAGTCCAAACGAAGATAAAAGGATGAAACCTCACTAGGAGATGACTAAAATTCATTGTTTATGCTAGCAAAGACAAGAACTCTTATGAGAGTTAAAGAGAAAAAGAGAGTATGTGTATAAGTGTGAAAAGAATCTTTCTTTCACTTGTATTTTACAAAAGATGCACGAAAGTCATCTCAATTTTCTGCACCATTTGACTTTCTATAACTCCATCACTAATGAAGAATTATGAGAAGTTAATGGTCACTAAACATAACTGTTCACTTAAACATTTGCAGCCCTTAGGACGAGTCCTGAATTTAGGTTAGACCTAATAGTTTAAAATGAAAATTTTTAAAAAATTTAAAATAATAAACTCAAATTAATTTAAAATTCAATCAAATTGATTTTTATTCTTTAATTTTAAATTAAATTGAATTAACGACTGGATTTCATCATTATTAACTGCTATCCAAAATCAAACTCTAAAATCAAGAAATGGCAAATAATATATATATACACCTTGCATGACACTTTATCCCCATATCAAGCCACTTTTGCTTTCCGTATCTAACTTGGACTTTTGAACGTAGTTTGCCATTAGATTTCAGACTTCCAAGATAAGGATTGACAATCCACCATAGCATATACTGCGTATATTACATTGTTAATCACCTGTAACACGTGAGTTTTGTCCTGCCGTCCTTGCCATAACTCTTTCTAGCCACTACTTTGCACTATGACCGACCAAACAATGCGAATGCACAAATTGAAAGAGACATTACCATAGTCCAAGTAAAACATTACCATAGTCCAACTAAAACATGCATGTTACACATGTATGAGGATGAGTTGGACCAGCTTTAGGGAAAAAAAAAATGATCCCACTTTTTTTGTGTATTTAGTTTCTTTTTAAAATTTTAATTAACTTTGAACTGATTTTAGTCTCTTAATGTGATAATGGACTAAATGTGATAATGTGGATTTGTTGTTGTAACTATTTAACTTAATTTCAATATTTCATTAAGTTTAGTTCAATATTTGTTAATTTCTTATATTTTATTTTATTGCGAGATTTCAGATTGAGTGTTATAACGATTCCAGTGATGATCAACTCAAACAAATTCAATAACGAAAGATTACTAAAATAAATTATGTCGTCCGCATTTTGTTCGCTTTTATTAACTAATAACGATAAACATGAATTATTTACAAATGGTGTCCTTCCAGTTAAGTTCCGTCTGGTTGACAATTACCAAGTCCAGCGGAAACTTAATTGGGTGGCAACGACAAGTCGTGAAGTGAAACGCGTGAACTACCGTTACGATAACGGCATCACTCGTCAGCGTCCCACCAGGTTTCCACATCCGATTCCGTCAACTGAGCAAACGGCGACGTCAGCTTTCTCCCATCTACCACCGTGACTCCACCGCTGACGTCATCGCTGACGAAGATTTTTTCCAACTCGGCGGCGTTAACTCCGACGATCTTACCCAACATCGGCCGCCATTCCGCCAGCATCTGCGGAATCTTACACCCTACACGTGTGTCCCATACCCTCAAGAGATTCTGAGATATGTTCGTCTCGCCGGATACAACCACCGCCGGCGAACGGAAAACCGAACTCACGTTCTCTCCCCTGATTCTGTCATTACCTAAAAGAAACGTTCTTGACTCGTTGTTGATGTTTAACCCGAGACCTAAACCTAGATTATCCCAGAGCTTGACCACGCTTTCTCCGGTCGGAAACTCTGCCCACGAAAAAAGGTCTCCGATGCTACCATTTCGACGTCGCCGGAGCCCAAAAGAGTTACTGTTTACGCAACTCTGATAATGACGAGAGCCTTTCAAGGGATAGTTGTCGGTGCTCCACCAGCGGGAAGATGATGAACTGGGTTGGTCTTCTTTTTCTTCTTCTTCTGCTTCGTCTTCGTCGTCGGATGTAGATGAGCAAGACGCTTCACTTTCGGTGTCGGAATCGTCATCGTCTAGTATGTTGAGTAGAGGTGGTGAAGCTTTCAAGAAACGACTTTTGAACCCGACGACTATAAGCTTGACTCTGGCGATTAAGGTTGAGAAAGAGGCAACAATGGCGAGAATCAACGCGCCCCATTTCCAAAAACTCGACGCTTGGTAAATCAGTTCAGAGGCGGAAGACAGAGTGAAAATCTGAGAAATAAAAGAAGGGTTTTGTAACGTGTTTATTCCGGCTTCAAAGTCGCCGATTCTATTTATGACCGGAATCTCCATGGATACAAACTAAATAACCTAAAACCGGTGATCGGCAAATGACAAAGGACTCTAATGATACCGTCGAGAGCTTAGAGAAGGTTTAGGAGTTTGAAAAAGGGTAGAGTCTTGAGCTTATAAAGACGGCTGATGATAGGTAAAACGAACAGAAAGGTCAAGTGCGCTGTTAGCTTAGGTGGCGAATAGCGATTGGGTTAAATGTAGAGAGTTGAGCCACGTCAGCAAAGGGGACTTGACATTTCCTAAACCAGAAAGGGGATAGAGACTACGAGTCAGCATCGACTATTCAGTATTTCGATTATTCGGTAAATTTAAAATATTATATAAATTATATTTCATAATATTATTTTATTTTCCTTCTTTGGGGAAATGGTAAAATCAGAAGTGAATAATATTAGATATTGCTGAGGCATCAACGAGTCATCTCATCTGCTCCACTAAACTATAGAATAACCCGACAATAAAGCAAAAGCAAGACGCAAAATGAAGCTTCGGTCCAAAATTCTGTGGTGGTGGAGCATCAAAATCTGACACGTGGTGACAGCTCATTCGCAACTTTCTCGTACATTGTTAATTATTTAACGTGTATGCGTTGGTGGTGCGCGAGCAACATCATTTTGTTTGCATTTGGTGGTGACGATGATACGATCCTTTAATACCACATGTTTGTTGTGGCCCAGATTTAGACATTTTAGGTTTTTTTTTTTACACATATTAATTCATGTCCCACCCAAACTTATCCTATACTAAATCGGAGAGTCATAAAATTTAAATAAGTTGTCTATTTTCTATTGTATGGTTTTACGTCTTAATTTAGGATTACATTTAATTATAAAATTTAAATAAGTTAAATCAGATTCGATCTAACTTAGTTATTGATATCTCTAAAATTTAAGATATCAATAATATTATTTTATAAATATTTTTTTGACAAATATTTACGTGTAACACGATATCGAATGTCAGTTTTTACTTATTTACTTTTTAACCTTCATCATTCTTTTATTGTTACATCTGTATGTGGGTCTACTGCAAATAGTGTTAGGAATTCAGACCTCCTAAATCCACATCTAAGGATATTTAATAGACCAAAATATCAGAAAATAACAACACAATAGAATTTACGTTAAAACTCTCAAACTGGAGAAAAACCATGGTCACCGAGAAGAAAATCCACTATGTGAAAAATTCTTACAATCATACAATTTTTCCTCTCACCCAATCCCCCAATATACCAACACACTCACAAAGAAATACACAAGACAAACTCTCAAACTCTCACCTCAAAAGA
The DNA here is from genome assembly GCA_025504935.2 of Erythroxylum haughtii. NCBI lineage: Eukaryota > Viridiplantae > Streptophyta > Magnoliopsida > Malpighiales > Erythroxylaceae > Erythroxylum > Erythroxylum haughtii. Next base: position 2,038,827 of record JANSVB020000190.1, read on the forward strand.
GGAATTTAACTAGAGTCAAATTTGTACTACAAATCTGTGACTTTGTTTGGTGCACTAAACTAGGAGGTAGCCACCTCCTTATATAGGTAAGAGATTTGTCTCAATTGTTGTCCCCAACTAATATGGGACAACAAAGAAGCCAAATCTCAACAATTTGCAGCTATCATTTTACGTCTGCATGTTCTTTTTTGCGTTCTTTTCTCCATGTTCTACTGTTCATTAATTATTTCGTGTAACATCCCCTTCCCCTTCAAAAGGTAACTTATCTGTCAGTTGATCTCTAGGAACCTCCGTTGTAAGTCAAACATAGTTTCCTAAGTAGCTCCATCTTTAGTCTCGCTTAGCCACTAATACCAACACTGGAGTCACTCCTCGATTATACTTTTTAACCATCCTTCGTCCCCAGCTTTCCGTGTTGGAGACGGTTGCTGGTAGTTGTAAGGAATAGGGAGTTTTATAGCTTAGTTTTATTTTATATCATTCATTGAATTCAATCAAACCTCCTCCCCTTTAATCCTATACACCGATTCGTACACACTTTCTGTGGATACAATCCTTTCTTACCACTAGAGTTAAATATCATTTTGTGGTGTGTTCATCGCATACCAGCAAGAGTGTGTATTTTGGTAAAGGCTTCCAAAGATTTATTTGAGAAAATTCCCATCATGAGAATGGATGAAAGGGGAAATCTTTCTGAGGATAGGGTAATTGTCACCTACAATTGGAAACCCGGAATCTCTAAGCCTAGGTAATCATTGATCCCAACAAGAAATAAATTGACAACAAGGGTATATAGTGAATTAAACCAAGTAGAAAAGAAACAAATTTAGAAATGAACCATTATAATTTTGAGATAAAAATTGAAAAGAAGCAAACTTAGAAATGATACAACAACAATATTTTAGTAGAAATCTCACTAGGACGTAGTATCTGAGAAAGTTCATAATTACGCAACCTTTCGATAGATTCATAGAGAAAACAAGATAAACAAAGATATGTCTTTGAGAATTGAAACCTATACGATATAATTTAAAAGATCAAGAGGAATAAACTAGAAAATGTAAAGATAATTAGGTCTAGTAAATCCCCTCATTCTTCCTTAACTTTTAAGGTTAGAAATTATGTAGAAATAATTAGAAATAAAGTTAGAATGGCCATAAATTATAAAAATTAAATGATAATACAGTATTTGAGGGATACTTCTTACCTCACAAAGAAACATTAATAAACTTAACAAGAGGAAAACAAATCTTCATTTCGGTAGAAAAAAATGAATAAAGATAGTATTCCATATATTGCTTTCTCTACTTCACAAGGTCATTAATGATGCCTTTATGTTTAAAAAAATGCCCCATAAATATTTCTTTCACTATCATCATTTCATACATGTTTGTGTGAATGATGTTTTAATAGCCAGTGATAATATTGCTCAACATATTACACATCTCAATAAGTTAGCGGATTTTTGTGAACAACAGGGTATAACTCTCTTTAAGAAAAAAGCTAAGATATGTTAGACTGAAATAGAATTCCTTAACATGGAGATAGATGGTAGAGGAGTTAAACTTTGACCTTGTATGTTCAAAAAATTCCCACAATTTACTGATAAGTTAATAGATAAAAAATAAGTTCAAATTTTTCTAAGGGTATTAAATTATGCTTTAAATTTTTTTCAAAATTTGGTCAAAATAAGATAATCTTTTCTGCGTTGTTTCCTATGTTCTGCTTTTCATTAACTATTTCGCATAACAAGTTTATACTTGTTTCTTACCAGATTGAGACCGGCATGTACGTCATAGAAATCGTTTCTCTGCTAACTTTAAACTTACCATCGGCATCACAAACATAAGTTTTGTAGCTGTAGAACAATGTTTGACGAGCATCCTAAGCATCCGGTTACGTTGTCAAGGTAAAATTATCCTTAGTTGCCTTTCAGTTATTTGGTAATTGATGCACTACACAATGATAATAGACAGTTGGATCATCTTTTATCGGGTACAATTGATCACTTCCGGACATATATTTCTGTTTGCTGTGTGTTTTACCAAGACAAAAATGAGACAATCAAGTTCGATTTCAGATGTATTAAGCAGCTGCTTGGGTTGTCACGCCAAAATGAGTGCCTTGAAGCATCTATGGTACAATTAAACACCAACAATGAACTGCCATTTATCTGTCAACTTGGAACAATTGAAATCTTTCGCTCTTGCTTATACCAATTACAACAGTTCAGTACATGCTTTCTTACTATCAAAACTTCACTTTACAGGTAAGACAGCGGAAAGAAAAAAAGAAATGAACTGGTAAAATCTCCACCAACCTGTCTTACCTTTCAGAGCCCTATAAAACCTCAAGAGAAAATAATGGAAAAGATTCTCACCAATTAACAACAAAAACCTATGAGTTTAATGGACTTTTAGGACAGGAAAAATGGGAAAAAAGGCTAGAGACATGAAATGGAAAAATGGTAACACCATATGGCAACAGCAAGGGAAAGACCTGCACATGCCTACATCAAACTAACTTAAATTTTGTTGATATCAGTTACAGGCAAACTGCACCATTTATGCCCTCAACCCAAGCAAGTTGAAGATACTGTTGGCAAAAGTTTCCAGCCTCCTTTCTAAATTTATACACTCAAATCCGGCGGCCAGTGCCATATTTTCTTGCAGTTCTTTCCTTCCAAACTTCTTCAAGTTCCAAAAAATGTCCCAAGATTGGACTCTTTCTCTGGATTAGAAAGGAGCAATCTTCAACCATAACCTTAATAATTGCTTGGCCAGTTGACCTGTTGATGCTGAGGCTGCTGGTAGACATTAGAAGCAGGTCCAACCATATCAACTGCTCCAGCCATTGCTTGAGTCTGTTGCAGGAGTGGATGGACTGCTGCTGATGCTGTTGCTGCAGGGTGGTAGATACTGGCAAAGGTGCCATGGCCACTCTGTGTTGGGGTAAAAGCCACATGCTGACCCTGAGGAGGAAGGTTGTAGAAAGAACTAGTGGGCAAGTTGGACATATCTCGGCCAGCAGCAGCTATCCATACAGCTGAACCCTCGCTCTGTGGGAAAGTGAATTTAGCGCTCTTGAGGATCAATATTACTGTCTTTTTACTGGTAACTTAAAGTTTATCAGAGTTAAATGTAAACACTAACTTGACTTCTTACTTTTTATTAACAAACCTTTCAAAGAAAAAATTTAAGATATCACGCAGAAAATGGTTCCAGTAATTATTCTAAAGTGTGCTATACACCAAGTCCAGCCAAATCACAACAGATCTCCAATTCACCATAAGCAAGTCCAGGCTAATCACAAAATATCCCCATACCAATTCGACGCTTCTTTACGATAATTATTCACGAATGTCAGAAATTTGTGTTTCAGTTCGCTTAAATCGTTCATTTGAATTTGACTTCGAGCCAATTTGATTTGACTTCGTTTGTATGCTTTGATTTTCACGTTGGCTTTCGATTTGAAATTGATTTGCTTCGATTCATTCGCTTTTGCCTTTCGCTATTCGCCACGTTCTTTTCGTTCCGTTTATTTTTCGTTTTTCCGTTTTTCGGTTGGGATCCGCTTCCCGGATCGGGTCCCAACAGTACCACCTCCCCTCTTGAACTGTTTTCTCCCCTTTCTCTTTTTGTTCACGGCGCTCTTTATGTTTTCTATGTTTTCAACCCTCAGTGCTGCTTCAACCAGCTGTTGGATGTCACAGAAGTTCTGCACCACCACTTTTTCTCTAATGGCTAGATGCAGTCCTATTTCAAATCTTCAGCACTTGTTTTCCTCACTTATCATCATCTCAGCTGCATACCAAGACAATTGTGTAAACCGTCGCTCATACTCGCTCACTATCATGTCCCTCTGGGTGAGACTCAGAAATTATCTCTGTTTTTGCTGAATATAAACCTTAGATAGATACTTCTTCTTATAGAATGCTAAGAAATCTTTCCATGCGAGCACTGGCAGTCTCATCTAACTCCCCGGCACACTCTCCTACCAATGCAGAGCATCTCCCTAAAGCAAGCTACCAGCATACACAACTTTCTCACCATCCTCACATTCCATCTGATCCAGTATGCTCTCAGTCTTTCTCAACTAAGTCTCGACTTCTTTTGGATCTGTTGTTCCATATAAGTCTACTGTCCCATTCTTCCTCAGTTTGTCAAAATGCTCCCCCTTCTTAATTAGAACTGAAGCAGAAGTATACGGCATCTTACCCCTGGCCTGGACAAATGCCTGAACAAAGGCTTGGAACATCCTCGGATCTAGTGAAGGCACTTGCTCTTGAGAAATAGGTGACTTTTGCGTCGACGATTGAATGGCTCACTACCTCGCCCCAAAGAAGCCTCAGCATTTCTTAGGGCTACTGACTCATCAGTACTCTCCTCTCTTATCGGAGAGTCAGGTGCAACTGAACCTTGTAGAATTTCTCGTGTCCTTCTACGAGGTGGCATATTAAACCTTTAATGGAAACACTAAAGATTAGCTTACATTTCCTTTTAATCCTATTTCCTACATGTATGCATGATATGCATGTCACTTAATGTAATCAATCAATTCATAATGCAACAAATAATCACATAGAATACAATTTGTAC
>JANSVB020000190.1:2064179-2074995 GCA_025504935.2 Erythroxylum haughtii
TGGGCCATGAACCTACTTCGATTTCTTAAGCATATCTTGAGCCATAGGGCTCCGATTGAGGTGGTTCTTGTTTCTAATTGAACTAGAGACTAAGAGCTACCATTAGGAAGAAGTCCATTGTGATTTTGGGATTTCGTTGTGTGGGCTCACCTTTGTGGCTTGTATGTCATGCAAATGGAAATTTTTCTTTTTTTAGATCAGGGTTTTAGAGCTTGGAAGTCCGCTTATGTTTTCGTCTACGGTTTGATAGTTGGGCTTCAAAAACGGGCCCCAACACCTTTGACAACACATATTGTCTAGATTTCGATAATAGATATCAAAACAATCCATTCTTTATGTTATGAATTCAATTAACAATCTAATCTTATCAAACTTTTATCCAATTAATCAAGTAACAATCTAGGTTCATTCCAAACCTTAATCAAGTCTAAATACACCAATTTAGAGTGACTTTTTATTAACTGGTTCAACATGTACACAAAGCATAAATTATCATTCCAAAGCTAGGCCCACGATCGTGGTAGACCTTGCCACGATCGTGGTGGACCTTGCCACGATCATGGTGGACCTTGTCATGATCATGACAAAAACTAGTGCAATAAGCCACGGTCTTGTACTATCTTATTAACATCTATCTTTAGCATGAATTTCTCGTCAATTACACTTCCATTCCTAACTTAGATCATCCATATAACATCCTATAAACTACTATTTTCATTCATCCAAATACAAAATAGAAAAGTAACCAATTCATCCATCATTTTCTACCACAACTTCATCATCAACACTACATTCAATCCATCCCAATTTAATCACATAAAATTATGCTACAACATGCCACAAAGATCAGTATTTTACTTACTTGTACAGCTTAAATTCCACCTCAATGTATCAAATTTACTATGCCTCACATGTATGCAAGATCGTCCGAGAAACAAGATGGGAGTAGGGTGGTTTCAATAAAGATAAAAAGATAATAGCAAGTATAACAATGTTCTACTTCTATAACTATCATTGTGAAGGATTGTTTTTATGTGGATTTTGGTGTGGCAATTGGACAAAATTTAGGCAAAATACAGAGACGTGAGGGAGTGTAAGCTTTTTTTAATGAGAGGAAGAAGAAGAAAGTTTTTAGTAGAATTCAACATGTGAAAAGGTTTATTGTGTGTGTGTCGTGTGTTGTGAGTGGAGCGGACACTTGTCAAATGTCTAAGCTAGCTACTTGTCCACTCTTTAGGCTGCCAAATGTCTCGTAGTTCCTAGGCCATTTATTACTCAATTTCTATTGCCATATGCCACTTATTATGTAGGTTTAGTAATCCTAAATTTTCACATGTCAACTTGTCTTACTACTTGAAAATTTTCCTGCTCTAAATGTACACTTTAATCCATCAATCTTCCAATTGTAACAATTAACTCCAAATTACTAATTAAATTCCATCAATTCTTTTTATTAGTAAATAAAAATACAAGACATTAGAAATGCACAATTATGTCACAATTATTTAGAAACTTTTATGCCTCGGAACATATTAATTGAGTGCAATTTTTCTAGATCAACATTCATGTGTGAATATGCTCATGCTATGTATATAAATGAAATCATGAAATCATATCTCAAATGTACCCAATTCATTCTAATATGATGCAATTCATGTGACTAACAAGTTAATCCCTCAATAGATTAGGAAACTAGCTATTACACCCATGAAGTCCATTCCCTAAATATCAAAAATCTCACAAATTAATATGGCGGTTTAAGGCAATTCCCCACGAGAACCTAACGTACCTGTGCCCTGACAATTGTCACAAGTCCTACAGAAATCATATGCATCTGAAAATAGAGATGGCTTGTAAAACCCCACACTTTAAAACCTTGTGAGCTATCTGCTTTGGGCCAAAATGACTTCCACATGCATAAGAGTGAAAAAATGTTAAAATAGAAAGAAATTCGCTATCGAGTATGCACCATCTAATGGCTTGATTTGCGCAAAATTGCCACAGATAAGGATCATCCATAAATAAAACTTTGCTTGACTCTTTATCCTCTTCTTCTATGCCTTGATGAAATATATAGGAAATTGATGAGAAACCAAGAAATTCATTATATCAGCATACCATGGAGCTGTCAACTGTACTACATATAGCTACTTATCTAGAAAATCATCATTAATAGGACCTATGTCACTGCCATGCTCTACTAAGCGACTCAAATGATCTGCTACTCCATTCTCTGAGCCACTTTATCATTTATCTCCTCATTGAACTCCTGAAGTAGGAGTATCTAACTGATGAGCCTTAACTTTGTCTCCTTCTTCACCAGTAGGTACTTCAAATCTTTATGATCAGAATAAATAGTCATCTTGGTACCCAATAAATAAGATTTAAACGTATCCCAAGAAAAACTACTACAAGAAGCTCTTTTTTGTGGTGGTGTAATTTGCTTGGGCTTCATTCAAGGTCTTCGATGTATAATAAATAGCATGAGGGATCAACCCCACTCTCTAACTCAGAACTGCTCCAATGGCATGGTTGGAGGCATCACATATGAGCTCAAATGGCAGACTCCAATCTGGAGGTTGTAAGATGGGTGCAATAACTAACTTCTCCTTTAGAGCATCAAACGCCTTCTTACACTACTCATCAAAAACAAACTCTTTGTTCTTCTGAAACAACCTACAAAATGGTTGTACAACCTTAGGAAATTCTTTAAAAAACCTGCGATAAAGCCTTGCATGGCCAAGAAAAGATTGAACTTCCCGTAGAGAAGTAGGGTAAGGCAAAGAAGAAACAAGGTTTATCTTGACTCTATCAACCTCAATACCCTTAACAAACACCACATATCCTAAAACTATCCTTTGTTGAACAATAAAATGACACTTTTCAGAATCAAGAACAAAGTTAGTTTCAAGACATCATTTAGGTACCAAAATGAGGTAATCCAAGCATTGTTCAAATGAATCCCCAAGCACGGTAAAGTCATCTATGAAAACTCCAATGATTTTCTCAAGATAATAAAAAAGATACTTATTATGCACTTTTTAAAGGTAGCGGGGGCATTGCACAATCCAAAAGGCATCCTTCTATAGGCAAAGGTGCCATGTGGGAATGTAAAAGTCATCTTCTCCTGGTCCGTCAGAGCAATAATAACCTGAATATAACTTGAATAACCATCAAGAAAATAATAGTAAGCATGAATAGCAAGACATTTTAACAACTGGTCAAAAAGGGTAGGGAAAAGTGGTCCTTTCTACTCACTGAATTGAGCTTGCGATAATCTAGGCAAACTCTCCATCTGTTCTACGCTCAAGTTGAAACCATCTCTCCTCTCTCATTCTCCATCCCTCATTCTCCACTGTAATGCCCAACTTCTTGGAAACAACCTACAAAGGACTTACCCATTTGCTATCAAAGATGGGGTATATGACACCCAAATCTAGCATCTTCATCACTTCCTTCTTCATTACCTCCATCATCGATGGGTTAAGACATCTTGATGGACTGAGGTACCTCCCTCCTCAAGAAAAATCCTATACATGCATAAGGAAGGACTAATACCTTTAATATCTACAATTGTCCATCCCAATGTCATCTTATACTCTCACAATATGCTAACGAGCTTTTCTTCTTGCACCTTTTTATGATCACTTGCTATGATAACTGGAAGTGTGTTGCTAGTACCTAGATAAGCATACTTAGGTTGAGTTGGTAAGGGCTTCAACTCCAATTCTAGTGTACCTTTTTGCCACTTCTCAAGGTAATGACACAAGCATCTTCTCTTGGGTTCCTTTCAAGTTGACTCGGCAACCTTGTGGAACTTTAGGGATCCAACTTCCCTACGGTAGTAGCTAGCTGACTAAGCACCAGCTAGCTGACTGACTTGTTTTTTCAAATTCTTCAAAGCACTACTTGTTTCCTGCTGAAATTGGAGAGTGTTAGACGCTTAGCTCTTAACAATTTCCTCTAAGGACATACCTCCAACTCGTTGTTGTTGTGGTGGTTATAGAGGTTGTGGTCATGGTTGAAACTGTGGTTGATTCTAATAAAAACCTGGTGGTGCATGGAATCTTTATTACTGCTGCTAATAATTAGGTTAACATGTATTAGAACTACTTCCTTGTTATGGGTTTCCATACTTGAAGTTAGGATGATCCTTCCACCCAAGATTGTAATTGGGGGAAAAAGGTTCATATCTCTACTATTGTCCTTGGAACCCCCAACTTGTTATCGTGTTGTTCATACTATAATGAAGGGCAAGCATCTGTAGGATGGTCAGCTAACACACAAATAACACATACCTTAGTAGGCCCCTTTCCTATCACTACTTGTTATAACAATGAAGTCAAATTTGTGACTTTCTGCTCTAACTTGGAAAGGGAGACCTCCTTCACCTACTTTGTCAAGGAGGAAGCATTGCTACGATTGCCCCAATACTGAGAATTCACTGTCATTGTTGCTATCAAGTTCCTAGCATCCTCTAGTGTCCTATTCACTAAGGCTCCACCACTCGCAGCGTCTATCATATTCTTGTCTAAAGGAAGCAAACCTTCATTGAAATATTAAATTAATAATTGGTCACTTATCTGATGGTTTCGACAGCTATTACAATGCTTCTTAAAATGCTCCCAATACTCACATAAAGACTCCCCTATGTCTTGTCGAATGTCACAAATCCCCTTCCTGATGTTAGTGGCTCTTGAGGCAGGGAAGTACTTCTCTAGAAACATCTACTGCATTTTCTCCCATGTATTGTCCAAGCCGATAGGCAAGTCATACAATTACTCCTTGGCTACATCTGCTAAGGCAATAAAGAATGTCTTTAACTTGAGTTGCTCCACTGAGACTTCTTTTGGCTTCATACTTGAGCATGTGACATGGAACTCCTTCAGGAACTTGTTGGGATCTGTGATGTAGTCGGATCCTAGTGAGCTAGTGTCGTGAAAACTTGTAAAAGTAAGTAGTGCACGTATCAGTCCAAGTTTAATTTCAACTTTTGTCTCATCATCCGGATAATTGATACAAAGCAGATTAGGATTGAAAGAAGGAGTTGTAAGCTCCTTTAAGGTGATGTGATAATGTTCCATAATCTTTTTTTTTCTTTTGAACTCCCATCAAATTTTTCTTCAAAGGATAAGGAACGACCGATCTTAGATATGTATGAATTTCTTGCTCTCTCTAATGGAATCTGGTGCAACCTGTAATAGTAGAAAAAGAGAAAGGGTTTAATGGAGAAAGTAATGAACCTCTATTTTCCTTAGAAAGTTTACTCAAATGAATGTGTTTAGAAGAAATGTGGGACATGCAATCCAACAAAAGAATGAAAAGGATCAGTAAAAAAAAAAACAATATAAGAAACAACAATTATCACAAACCAACTTCTCGATAACGGTGCCAAAAATTTAATAGCCTATCACTAACTACCAAATAATAAATTCATAACTATCAAACTATAAATGGCAAGCTAGGGTCGAATCATAGAGAGCTAGGATGCAAATGTTATTTCAAATGTTACAAACAAAAGAAAACAAAACAAAATGAAACAAATAAGATGTAGTGAATGTAAACAAAATGACAAATACAAATCAAAGTTAGAAAACACCAATAACAATGGTAAAGAAGTTGGTTGGAGATATCTTTTGGAGATATCTTTGGGATTCCAGGATATTCATTATTCCTTGAATCTAAATAAAAGGTACTCTCATCACGGTGCTAGCCTAGAGACTTAATAATTTGTTTAAAATAGGCAAACTAATAAGCTTTAGAAATGCCCCAACCTCCACTATAACCTAGAATGGGCTCTCTAAGTTTAATAGCGAAGACGCATTAGGTACTAAGAAACAACTAATTTAGGCCACCTAAGCTCGAAAGGTGAAACCAAGAGGTATGAGATCCTAGATTAGTTGATTTAAGTATCTTGACAAATTTAACTAACCTATTGCTACTTCTGGGAATCACTATAGACTATTAGATATCACACGCTCAACCTTAGGCTTTAGATTAGAAAGTTACCTAAAGGGTGATCAAACCTAGAAGCAACTCCTAATTTATGACATTTATCCCAAATCCCAAACCAACCTAGACCTATAAGCACAAATTCAAAACAAGTTTAACTCCATTCTCACAATTTCCATCCCGTAATCTAGCCACAAATGTTCTTATTAAGCAAAATAGACATTAAATAAACAAAACTCACAATTAAATAAAATAAAAGCTAGGAATTATAAACGAAGCAACAAAAAACAAAATTCAACACTAACTTAATAGAAATCAAAACTCTTTATGCTAACAAATAACTAATCATAGCCCAAATTACAAAATCTGAACTATTTGCATAAAAAAAATGCATCATACATAACTTGTGAAAAAACCCAAATTAATTGATCATAAACCCAAGAACAAGCATAAATCCTAACTATTGAGCACTAACTAATCAAAAGCACCATAAATAAGCAAAAACCCATAACATAAACCATTAAACATTCAAATACCCAACAAATTCAGATCAAAAACATAAATAAGCTTAAACAACCAAGATTAAAACTGGAAATTGAGGGAATAAACATCCATTGATATAACATAAAGATTCCTTACAAAATTTATAAAGTTCAACTACAAAATCCATCAAACATTCGTTCTAAATATTCTAGAACATGTAAAAACGTGATTACACTAAGAAAGCTTTAAACTAATTGAATGAATATGAACATAAAGAATTGAAAATGAAAGAGAATAGCTAAGCTTATGGAAAATAACAAAAATTTCTTTACTAATTCCTCCTCTCTTCTTAGAGCTTTCCAAAAATGGCAGATTTTGAGGGTCTCTTTCTCTTCATGGAATTTTTCTAAAAATGGAAGATTAGAGGCTACTTCTCTAGGTCCTCTTCTTTTCTTTTTGTAGTATGTTCCATTTAGACTAAAACCTAGGATTTTCCTCTGCCTCAAAAGTCCAAAAAACCCCTTAAAAACTTATGTTCAAAAGGTCGTCCATGTCTGTCTGTGCGCAAGCCATGATCGTGGCCTTTAGTGCATGATCATGGGTGCACGATCATGGCCAGTTTATATGCTCTCTATCACAATCGTGGCTAACTCCCCATGATCGTGGCCTTAGGATCAAGCTTCTGTCACAATCGTGGCATATTTGTCATGATTGTGGCCCTAGGTTATTTCCTAGGTCTTCTCTGATTCTCCTTCGAATGCCCTTGATGGTTTCTCCTCTATGGATGGCTTTCCAAACTTTGTCAAACTTCTTCCTTTTATCATATATTTGTGTTCACTCCTTTAATCTATATGTAAACACAAGATAAACATAAATTGAGTATTTAAACACAATAATAGGATTGAAAAGACATTGAAATGCATAAGAAAATATAAGATGATTCAATCCTATCATATCCTCACCAAGGATTTACTCAATGTACTCAAAGTGTTTATGGTGGAAGGTGTAGGAAATCTCAAATCAATATATAGGCGGATGCTTAACTATAAGCTTGTAATAAAATCACATATCCATCACTTATAAGTAAACTATATACAAAAATCAAAACATCTTATTTCAAGGTCTTAATGGGCTTAGGTAAGCGTATGATAGGGATAATAAAAAAGGGTAATAACATTGAAGGAAACTTACATAAACAAAATTACATGAAACATAGTTCTTAACAACATAGGTCCTTCACATCATAATTCCACTAGTACAATCTTTAACATTTTTTATGCTCTCCACATATAATAATAATAATAATAATAATAATAATAATAATAATAATAATAATAATGCATAAATTAAAGTTAGTAAAGGTAGCTCTTAAGCAATTTGCTAAAGGGAAGAATCGAAGTCTTATGGCTGCTAAACAATGATTAATGGAAGCACAAGCTGACAGTTATCAAGATCCTTCTAATGTTGAGACTAGAAACATTGAACTACAATGGATGAGAGAGTACCAGGAGGGGTGGGAGTTTCAAAATGCTACCTTAGGACATAAAGCTAAAGTGAATTGGCTTATAAATAGGGATGTTAACACCAAATGTTTCCATGCTTTTATTCTCAAAAGGAGGAACAACAATACCATTTTCGCATTGCAAGATAGTTGTGGGAATGTGATGACATATCAACAGATTCATTAGGGAGTTTTTCCCGAAACTTATAGGACATTACAACAGTCTACATCAGGGATTCAAAGTTGGAGAGGTACATAAATTTTCCCCAAATTAGAAGTTATAGGGTATGCTAAATGCTCCAGTTACTCCTCAAGAAGTTAAAGAAGTGATGTTTGGCCTCAATCTTTCTAAATCACCAGGCCCAGCTGGATTCACAGCTATGTTTTTCAGAAATCATAGGAAATTACTTGTAGTCTCTTTACTGATGCAATAATTGAATTCTTCTCTTTTAATAAATTACTCAAAGAAGTGAATCATACCTTTATATGCCTTATTCCCAAGAAGAAAAACCTTCTACAATGAATGAATTTCGTCCAGGCCTAAGGGGCATTTTTACCATAGTGTAATATCAGAGACAACATATTAATCTTACAGGAGCTCTTGGGGGACTACAAATTTGGTAAACATATCTAAAGTTGTTTGTTGAAGATTGATTTTTATAAGGCCTATGACACCATTAGTTGGAAGTATTTAAAAGAATGTTTGCGAGTTATAGGGTTGCCACTAAAATTCAAAAAGTGGATTATCGAATGCTTCCAATCTACTTTATTCATTGCTGTAATGAACGGGGTTATAACTTTACCTTTTATAAATGCTAGAGGGATTAGGCAAAGAGACCCACTAACCCCTTACCTATTCACCCTAGCTATGGAACGTGTTTCTAGATTGATATTGAGGCTGGTTAAATGCAATGGGAGATTTTAATATCATCACAAATATAGGTTAATTAAAATATCTCATTTGATTTATGATAATGACTTGATGCGTCTAAGCAGGGTAGATAAGCATTCAGTTAGAATGATGATAAGTATGATGCAGATTTTTTTTATTGGTTGAGACTTAAAGTAAATGAGGAGAAGAGTGGTTTGTACCTTTCCTCGGATGTGAGAAACCATGAGTAGATTCGAAGCATGGTCGGATTAATGATTCTTTCTATGCCGTTGAAGTATTTGGGAGTTACAATTACTACACTAAAACCAAAATTTTCAGACTTCATTCCATTGATTGAGAAGCTTAAAGAAAGAATTCAAGGGTGGCAAAATTAGTTTCTATCGATGGCTGATTGATTGACTCTTATCTGTTTGATGTTGAAAAATATGCATATGCATTGGGCTGCTCATATGATGCTACCTAAAAGGGTCATTAAGGAATTAAATCAAGTGCTAAAAGCCTTCTTGTTATTGGGAAACACTGCAAGTGGGAAGCAGGCAAAGGTAAAACTTGTGAGGTTACTTTACTAAAGAAGTAAGGGGGACTAACGATTACCCCAATTTCATTTAGGCATCATGCTCTTCTAAGCAAGAGGATCTAGAGATTTTTAACTAATAGTTAAGCTCTTTGGATTAAATGGGTGAGGGTATAGCACTTATCTGTTCGGTGTTGAACAGTATGCATATACATTAGGCTACTCATATGGTGCTACATAAGAAGGTCATTAAGGAAAGTAATCGAGTGTTAAAAGCCTTCTTGTGGTCGAAAAACACTGCAAATGGGAAGCAGGCAAAGGTGAAATGGGGTGGGGTTACATTACAAAAGAAGTAAGGAGGATTAAGGATTATCCCAGTTTCACAGATGCATCATGTTCTTCTGAGTAAGAGGATCTAGATATTGTTCACTAATAGTAAAGCTCTTTGGATTAGAGGGGTGGGGGCATATCACTTAAAAGACAGGAATTTTTGTTAGCTAGAGAATTCTAGGGACTTTTCTTGAATATTCAATTATTTACTCATTTTGAGAGACATGCTTTATCAACATATCAAGCATGGGCTAGGAGATGGCGAGGATATATGGTTTTGGTTCGATAATTAGACCAATGTCAGTCCTTCAATCTATAGAGCTGAACTTGCTTAGTTATGATCTCGGATACCCTTACATGCTAGAGTCTCTTCTCTTATCTATGATGGAGATTGGGTTGGTAATTACAGATGATTCTCCTTGCTCAAATAGTATATTCTAAGCATTTTCGAAGGAATACGAAAAGATAACATCACCTGGAATCTCTCCTCCAGAGGTATGTTTAACAATAAATCTTGCCATCAGTTGTTAGTTAATTACAATGAAGTAGTCCCTAGGTTTGATACGATTTGAAAGTAATCATTGAATTCAAAAGTTGTAGTTTTTTCATGGCTAATGATTAAAAATAGACTCCGAACAAAAGATCATTAGTTTGGAAAGTATGGTCTTATATATGTCTTATGCAAGCTAGATAATGAGAGTCACAGTATTGGGACCCAATCTTGGAACCGGACCCCAACCGGATAAGAACAGAAAACAGACACGAAAACAAAGTGTCGGAACGAATCAAACGGATTTCAAAACTAAACGAAAGCGACATACAAAGCGAAAGTATCGAATCATGAAGCAAAACAAAACGGAAGATCGAATACAAATTGCGAAAACAAAATAGAATGCGAAAACGAATCGAATAACAAATTGGATACGAATCGAACACTTTTTCGACATCCGAGAACAAAATCTGATCCGACTATCGCGTTGGAAACCCTAAGATTAACCAATCCGAAAACGGTAAAAAAATATTCTTTCTCATCTTATTTATCATTATTCAAAACCATTCCAAATTCCCATTTGGAATCTATCAATTCCATAAACTCAAATATTCTATCTTTCACTTTCATACTTATCTCATACTTCTTCTTTTT
>JANSVB020000190.1:2075095-2090902 GCA_025504935.2 Erythroxylum haughtii
CCATTGAGCTAATTAGCTCAATGGTAAGAGGCATGCTTGCAAAAGCAACAAATTAGCTCAATGGTAAGAGGCGTGCTTGCAAAAGCAACAAAACCTTGAGGTTTCGAGTTCGAGTACCAAAGAGGACAATACTGATTAAGGTTGTGGTTGCGTGCAAACTTAGGGTATGCAGGGCCCAGTTCGCCCTAGTACGCAAAACACGGACCCAACAGCAACTTATTGTTCATCACACCTAAGCACTAAACAATTTAGTTCCTAAACATAGAGAACAAATTCATTATCAAATATTCAGACCAAAATAGAAATAAAAGAATTCATATTGTAAACCCTTTTTGTCTCTAACAAAGTCTTCTTGCAATTTGGATTGAAGATTTCTCAATATTAGATCTTGTGATGTAATCTTTGTGTTTTCTTTATCCTCTATTTAGAACTCCCTTTTATCTAGTGTCTATTACGACTAAAAACTCTCCCCTCAGTATAGCCATTAATAATATCATTTTATAGTAAAAATTGGGTTTTTGGGATATACATGGTTACTTACACAGTCGTGTAGTGACCGTGTATCTCCAAAATACCTAAATTTGCAACTTTACACAGGCACAATGACTTACATGGGCAACATACACATATGTGTTTGTCAACATACATAGGTGTGTTTCTTCACATGGGTAGAAACAATGTCTTCGAAGCTCCACACGTTTATGGTGACTTACATAGTTGTGTATCTCCAAAGTTGCTTCAAATCTTCATTTTATTCTACGATTTCACCTGAATTATTCTCCTTTTAGTCTATGAAGGGAATTATCACCTACAAACACACTTGAAGCAAAATAAGTATAAAAATACTATAAAACTATTAAATAACAAGCAAAACACACTAAATATGGGTATATGATTATATTCAGTTAATCTTTTTATCAAATATAGAAGTTTGGGATTATGTTAGGATAAGATTTAACCTATTTAATTTGATAAATATTATGGTCTTTTTTAATACTGTCAAATATTAATTCCTAACTTAAATTTTGGTGCAAACTTAAGGGGTCAATGCTTCTAGATTTTTATAAATATGTTAGGTGATTTTTTAACCATACAATTCATAATTTATATTTTAATTTATCAACCTCCATTTAATAATTTTTATTATCAAATTAATATTTTGATATTTTTTTTATCAATGCTGATTATGGCTTACTTAAGCTAAAGAAAAATTTAGGATTTAATTTTAGTTTAAAGATTTAATTAGATATTTTATTTACTAATTTAAATATTTTTTCATGTGTACTTAATCTTATATCACACATTGACTATCATCATTAACCATATCAATAACTATATAATTCAAAGTACCTAGTCAATACACGTTACTAAAGAATTTGTTTAAAGATTAATAGTATTTTAAAGATAAGATAAATATGGATAACTTAAATTTGTTCAATAACTTTAGATTAGGAATTTGATCAATCAACTATCAAGCTAATATCCTAATTATTATAGATTTGCAAAATATTTGAGAAGCAAACTTCTTTTGAACTCATAACCATCTAAATTTCTTAATCTTTTGAACACAATCAAAATCTCAGTAAGTTTTAGCATCTAATATCTAAATTGAATGAAATGTCTTTCTTGTCTAGCAAGTGATTATTTCACATTTATCAATACACATTGAATGATTTTATTGCAAAATTAATCACATTATAAAAATTAATTTAATATTGTAAAAATAAAACTAGTTAATTGAAAAATAAATTACATTTAAAAGACAAGAGTTATATATTTCATGTACTTTATCTTTTGCTCTAATTAGTGGGCTACTTTTTCATGGATTCATATAAAGGCTTTTATGATATTTTCATAACACATTATTCCTTATCACTCTTCTTTACCTCTATACAGATGCTATAAATGAGTTCTTAAAAAAGTAATTCAATTCCAACCTTTTTCATTTATTTATATCAATTGAAGCTTCTATTACTTTAAATATTGCAAAGTTTAATGTACAGTTATTATAAGACAAATTTATTATTATTTAAAATAAAAAATTATTAAAGAATTTGACAACAATGGTGAATTTCTTTTACTAAATTGCATTATTAAACAAATAATATTAAAAATGATATTTTTAATTTAAAAATTGAGGAAGGAAGAAAGTTTTTATCTTTAATTTTAGAAATAATAAGACATTAAACAACTAATATTGTTGTAAATATGATATTAAAAATAATGAAGTTTGAAAATAACATAATTGAGAGAAAAGTATGCATAAATGAAGCATGAAAAAAAATGAATCAAGTGTTAAGGGTTAAAAAATTGAAGAAGAAATCATAAAATCACTTAAATTGAAGAAGGGAACATGAAGTTGCAGAGGGATGACTTAAGTTGAACAAGTATATTTACATAATTTTCTCGTACAACATACTTCTTCACTTCAAAATTTTTTTCATATAAAAGGAGGATAATTATTTGGCGATTAACTATATTTAAGAGGTTAATGAAAGAGCTTTTGTATTTTTCTTGATTTCCATTGATCATTTGTCTGAACATATACATGTGCGAAGTGTAGCAATTAGGTAGTAAATTAAGCCTAGAGATGTGATCAATTATTATAAATACATTTACTAAAACCAAGACATTAATTATGATCTTGATATCAAGAATAATGTTGAATATACACTTTCCTTATCACTCCCCCTTTCGATAAAAGTGGTTACATTGTCAAAAGGTCTCAAAAGGATTGGATCTAACCTTCCAATAATGTCTTAATAAGAATATTAGTTGTATTGTCATTAATGGAAATATAATAGACGTGAAGATAGACATTTGAGGCTAATTCTTGAACAAACTAAAATTTAATCTAAAAATATTTTGAAAAAAATGTAAAATAAGATTGACAATGAAATAAGTAGCTCCTAATTTGTCACACCACAACATTGAAAAGGTGGGAGAAGGAAAACCAATTTCATAAAGTAGAAACTTAACCATTAGGCTTCATTTGCCATCTTGACTAACGCTCTATATTCAAATTCAATTGAAGATTCAGATAAAACCTATTATTTTTGAGATATCTAAGAGATGAAATTTAGACTCAACAAATAAATTTAGTAATAAATTTATGGTCATAAGGAAGGCCACAATAGTCAGCTTCAGAGTAAGCATAAAGTTGAAAATCCAATGACTAGAAAATGAGAAAACCATACTGAATAGTGCCACATAAGTAGTGAAAAATGCATTTAACTTGCTTGTTGTTTTTACATTTAGGATTAGATTAGTATTAAGAAACTTAGTTAATAATAAAGGCAATATCTAACTGGGTAATACTAAGATACTACAGGTTATCAACAAGCTGCCTTCATAGTATGTCATGTTCAAATTGCACTGCTAATGAGAGTAAGTTGGAATTAAAGGGAGTGACTGAAGTAAGGACTCGCTTGGAGTTAAGCATGTGACTTCCATTATAAAGATCATGGATGTACTTTGGTTGAGTTAATAGAAACCCGTACATGGTTTTTATTATTTCGTGAATAAAAAAGTAGTGAAGAGTTCTCGAATCTTTCAAAATAAAATGAGGATAAAAGGTCTGAATAACTCGCTTGATCAAGTCAGCATTGCTATCGATTAAGATTATATCAGCAATATAAATCAAAGAAAATAAATAATCACCATTACTATTGTAAATAAACAATGATGGATTTGGTAAAAAAAACCTTTCATCTTAAAAAGAGAAAGGATTTTATAAGATAATGAAACCAACTCCTTGGCATCTATTTAAAAGCAACTTACTGATGAGATAAACATAAAGTTAATGATGACTATCAGAAAATCTAAGAGGTTAATTCATAAACACTTTCTCATTGAAAGTCCCATGCAAGAAAGAATCAGATATGTCTACTTAGCAAATAGTCTAAGACTTGGAGATAACAATACTAAGACTTAAGCAAATGAAGGCAGGCTGAATAACAAGTCTCATGAATTTTTATAATCAATTCCATAATGTTAAGGAAAATCTTTTAAATAAGGTGATCCTTATAATGAGAAATAGTACTCATTTACAATCAATGAAGTGTAGAGCTTAAGAAACTGGAATTAATTCCTGCATCACATTAGAAATCAAGGTATTAAATTCATCATTCATGGTTGTTTGCCATTTAGGATCCTTGGAAGCTTGGGTGAAACATATAGGGTCAAGCTCTTATGTTTAGATTTAAAAGTGTTTAAGTGGTGTCAAGGAGTTGGTTTTGAAGTGGATGACCATTGAGTGAAGAGAATTATACTAGTCCAGAACATTATAGGAGGTAAAGTCAACCTTTAAAGAAGAAAAGCTACTATAGTTAGTTTATTGTTTATGAGATGAGAGTAGGGGAATTGGTTAAGGGTTGGATGGGTAAGGAAGGATATGGTAAGGGAGACATTATAGTAGGTTGGTTAAGAATAGATTATTGGTTAGTCAAGGTAAAGGAAGGCAATAAAAGACTTTTTAGAGAGCGTAATTATAGACTAGAAGATAGCTTACCACATGGATTCAAACCTATAAAGGAAAAAATGAATACACTAATAAAAAAGAACATGATAAGAAATATAAAAGTTGCTAGTGGTAATTTCTAAGCACTGATAATGCTTATAAATTTTGCTATATTCCAAAAGATACATCTTTTAAAGTGAGGTTCAAGGTTTTTTTTAGTGTAATGTTTAAGTCAAAGATAACTAAAACAACCAAAGTTTTTTTTAAGAATTAGTAATATTGGTGTAAAGAGTTTATTAATGATGTAATTATTAGCATTAAAAGCATGACCTAGAGATGGCATAATGAAGCATGCATCATTGGTAATATAGTTTCACTAGGCAATAATGTTTACACTTAACACATCCCTTTTATTTAAAGGTTTTTGGCCAAGGGTGGTAATGAATTCCAAGTTACTTAAGAGACTTGTATAATGCTTGTTATTCTCCCTCTTATCAAGCTAAACAGATTTGATTTTATGTTTAAAAAACTGTTCAATAAAGTGATGAAATTTAATATAAGGGGTAACAAGTTCAAACTTATGATAGACAAAATAAAGCTAGTAAAGTTTGTTAAAGTGATCACAAAAAAGAATCTAATACTTGTTACAATTAACAAAACCATATGGTGAAGGACACCAAAGATCACTACATATTAACTCAAGATAAGCATTGACATTATTAACAAATAAAAAAAGATAATTTTTATATTTTTCTAATGATACAACCATAACAAATGGAAGTTCTGGACTTGGAGAAATATAAAAACAATATATAAAAGAACTTTATGAACTACTTTATTATTGGTATAATTGAGACAATGGTGCTAAGTGGAAATGCAACATAAGCTTAAACTAAGAATGAATTTAGAGAAAGAGACATGGGTAAATCATAGATTCCATTCTTATTATCTCCTTAATAGATTTGGTTTTTAGTTGCCAAATCCTTAATAAGAAAGTGATCAGTAAAAAATTCAATCAAAATAGGATTATCTTTGAATTAAAAAGACAAATAGTAAACTCTTATACACATTAGGCATATGTCTCAATGTAATATAGAGAGAGATTAAAATTATTAAAATAAATAATTAAATGGTCAATATGACAAATAGGAAGGTTAATACCATCACCTTTGGTAACTTCTTTAAGACCATCATATTCAGAATGGATTTCCAATTATTGATATCTAAAGCAAGGTGATGAGATGCTCTTGATTCCATAATGTAAGTGTTGTTTGAAGGTTTAAAGGAGGTAATAGCAATGTAAGACATCGATTTGGTTAGATTACCATCGATTTGGTTAGATTATGAAAAGGATCCTATTTATGGGGCATTAATGAGAGAAGTGGCCAACACCATTACAATTATGACCATCGATAGTTTCCATGTTAGGATTATGTCCATTGTGAGATATTATGAGACTATAAGGAATTGTGGTAAGGATTTTAAGATAAGAAAATCTTGATTTATCTTGAGAGCAAAAACTAGTTCCATTTTGACCATTTGGGCTGCAAAATATTTAGCCAAGACTTTAAGAATTTTGAGACCAAGACCTTAAGAATTCTGACATACTCTAAATTGATATATGTATTGACAAAATTAGAAGGAGTAGTATCATGATATAATTGTATTTTTTTAACTAAGAAGAAGATTATAAATAGAATTAAATGAGATAGATTTTAAACATAGATTTAGAACACATATAAGTGGTTAGTATACTGGTTTAAGACCATTCAAGATTTGATTCAAAAGATCATCATAATCACAAAAAGAACATCAACATAAAAATAATATAGAAACCATGTTCTTGAATTTTGAAATCTCTAAATAATTGTTAAAATGTTCCTCTATCTCCAAGGAATGGTGAATTCTTGATCAAGATCAATGAAAGACAGCTTTTAAGTGAATCTTGACTAGTTTCTTAGCTAAAAACTCCTCTTTTATGATTCTTTATTTCATTAAAAAAAACAAAATACTAAATTTTAATGAGCTACAAAACCTTAAATATATGTCCATGTAGCTATCCATATTCTCTATAAATTTCTTTAGAAGTAACAACTTGAACACAAGTACATGTTTAAGATTATATATGACACCTTATTCTTTGTCTCAGGTGGTAACATCGGACTTGTAAGATATTTTGGAGAAATAGAAGTAACCACATCTATACATAGCCCTCATTATGGGACTATGAATATGCTATTTTATAATGTTCTTCTTTAAATATTTCAAAATCACTGCATCTCACTATAATTCTTCTCCAACTTTGATTCTTTTCCATGTATGAATAGAATTATGATTTGAAATGATATAACTTAAATTAAGTAGAAATATGATTTGCAATGATATAACTTAAATTAAGTATCAAAATCTTTAAAATAATGCAAAACACAAGTAATATACCATGAAAATAGTGCTAACAAAAGTGTTTGTATAGTATACGTTAAACTCCTTCATAATTAAGCAATTGCTTATCCTCAAGGAAACCAATTCCTCTTTCCATCTTAAATAGAAAATTATTTTAGAAAAATGTTGAACTATACTAATAAAAATTATCTATTACTCATTCAATCATAAAGGATCATCTAAATTTTATAAAACCAACTACTTGTGTAAATTCACAAGTTGGTTCAATTTACTTCACAACTCTTCAAACTTTAAACTAATTCACAAAGCTTAATCCTATACATAAATAAACATACATAAGATATATGCTTCAACTTTCACACACATTCACATTATTTTTATTAGTAAAATGTAAACTTAAATAAGAGCAATAAAAGCTTGTTTGAAAAATCATTTGGCCTTTTTACATCAGAGTAAACTCTTTGTTATGAATACCTCAGTTTCACAACTAAGCCATTATTTCAAACGGACATTAGCACCACTCTTTCACTGTGGGCTTTTTATTGGTATGAAATCAGTGGAGTGAATTTATTATGCTCATTTATTTATAATTATATTTTATTTTCCTTTCTTTTTTAGATAATATGAATGATCAAAAGAAGTCACAAGTACTTATGTATATACATCTTACACAAAGAATATCATTCTAGTAATTGGATATTCATTTTCCAAATTAATAAGGCAAATTAATCACATTTATTCATCAAAGCTCATAACTAGTTACATAAGCAATTTGATTCACCAAACAATCAAATTCATAATAAACTAGTTCAAATTACCTCATAGTGAGAGAATCGTGCAAATTTTGATAAGTTTAAGTATGCTTTTGTGAATCCATTATTCCTCCCCATCACTTAAAGTTTCCTTAATGCTTCCAAAATGCAAGACAATAATAAAAATAAGAAGGGGTAAAGGATAAAAAGGACTAACTTTCTTGATTTTTGAGTTACACAAATCAAGTTGAGATGTGAATCCATTCCATTAATGTATCATTAAAGTGCTAAATAGACAATAAAAAGAACTTTAGCAAAAAGGTAAGTCAAAATGAAATGAAAAAACCAAAAGTGTGTGTATATATATGTACATAATTAAAATATTTGTATAAAGTATAAAAAAGAAGATACAAGATTAAAAAAATATGTTAATGGTCCTAGGGAGGTGGTGGTATTAGAGGTGGCATGTATGACACTATTACTCGATGGTCCTCTAAGTCTTCAAAGGAAATAATCTCCATTAGGCTCCTTATAGAAGACTCAGTCACCACTGTACTTATGTCATCCTTAGGAATAATGGCTTCCTCTCTAGTTGGTGCAGTAGCATCCTCCAGCTCTCCAATGTTGGAATCTTCAACATCCACGCAATAACTAGTGCTTAAGGCTTGTTATACTCTCTACTCTGATTGGTCATGACTTTATCTCCCTCTTCTACCACCATCGGTGTGCTTTATCTCCATCCTCATAGTTGACTCCTATAGCTGTACTAGTGGAGGTTGAATATCCACTCTTAGATGCTACACAATCTATACCATAATGTTGCCTAGCTAGTTTATATAAGTTTTAGTACATGCTAAAATAACTAGATAACGGTGAAATTGGTGGTGATGGTAAGGGAGGATCTCTAACAAGTCCTATAATCTAATCCTTCTAAGGAGGCACCACTTCATTTATTTGCAGTGGAGTACCAATGAGCGCAAAATGTTGCCCTTAATTTTATATCCTCAAATTGATCATCCATATTATCCAGAGGATCTCTAATGTTATGGGTATAAAAGTAGTAGTATTATAAGATTCATATCATTTAAAGGCACTCCTAGCTTGTGTTTCAGACATGTAATCACTAAACCTCCATTGATGATCCCAAAATTATCCTATTAAAGTATCTTCAAACTAGCTATATAAAGAGTATGTCGAAGTATGTCCTCTACCTACAACATATATAGTATAATAAGAATAAATCCTTCCTTGTGACAACTTTAGTGCTCTCCCTTCTTGCATATATTGAATGGATTATGAGCTTGTACATGAACTATAATTGATGAAATAAAAAATCTAATTCCTTGGATTTTGCAAGTTGATAAGATTGTACAATCACTATTGACCATTAGTAGCTCTTCACATTTATCTAGCAAATCCTATGCAATTTGCAACCTATTCAATCTCAATTATCTCACATACTCTTTAATGTAGAATGTAGAATGTAGAATGTAAAATGGACTATAAATTAAATATAACTTAGACTATCATCTATGCTCTTTAGTATGAACATAAGTAGTAATGGGTCTACCTACAACATCTTCGTATCATTTACCTTTAGTATGCTGATAAATTCTAGCATAAGCTTGCTAAAGACAATATCATAATAATCATCATACCACCTATTGATTGAAATTATCTTATGCAACTTGATAACAAGATTGACCTATCTTATAATGCCCCGATAAATGAAGTAGCGTGCCTCAAACTATCTAACGTAGAATGATGCCTCTTCCTCTATGCCTTAATAACAAAATGGAGTAGTAGGAGATCTAGATACTATTGCTTATCCACAAGAGTCTATAACTCTAATGGAGGCAGTTGTAGCATTGGTAATGTTTGCACTAGCCTCTTCTACCTCCTTATAGTGTATACCTTTAGGGTAGAGATATGTGACGAACAGCTGGTCATGTCCACTTTGGCCCTATTGTGCGATGGTTAATGTACATGTCTTTTGGGCGGTTTAAGTGGTCTTTAAGTCCCTACTATAGTGTGATATCTAAAGAAAAACATAAATAAGATCAAGAAAATGATAAATGATGTCATACAAATGTGAAAGTGTGGAGTGCAAGGTAAAATTAAGCAAAATGAAACAATGTGCCACTAAGTAAAATGTAATTGGCCTATAACACTCCTATATTGTTTTTCTATTATATATGAATATTGTAATTATGTTCTATATTGTATAATTCTAAAATGTCAAACCCTATTTCTTTTAGTCAATTATAGAGTTTAAACTAATTAATCTCTAAAATAAAGGTAATAAATCAATATATATGAGTCACATCAAGAATGTCGGACCATATAAAGTATATACATGTTGCAATTCACCTAAGTCATTTTCTAACACCCTAAAAATAAAGTATAATGGATATCTAATCATTAAATAAGCACAACACATAGTTTATATAATTAAATATTCCAAATGCATTTAAATAATGGAAATAGGGGTGTGATAGAAAAATACCAAGATGAAACTAAAAAAATAGTGAAGAAAATATAAATATGTATTAGGATACTCTATGTATGATTTAAGACGTTTTTGGGTGTAATTTATGTCTACAAGAGCTAAAATTGCTATAAGAAAAAATCTAATCTTGTAACGCTAATAACACAAGATTGTTTATGTAGCTAGGAGCATGTTTTTTTGAATTAATGCATTTTAGAAATAGGGAAGATAGGTAGGGATATATAGGGAACTATATGAGACCATGTAGATGATGTGTATAAAAGTGGAACTCCCTATTTCTTGAGTCTTTTATATACGAGCTTAAACACTGGGTGTGTATACTTACCTTAAGGTATATTTTTAAAATAGGCATGGACATGCTACTGTGTACTTGACTTTGTTAAAAAGTGGTACATTATTTAATTTTTGGTCCTCTTTTATAAGTGAACGTGAGTCTACCTTTAGATAAATACATGGGCATATATATATGGCCTCCTATTCAATACCATATAGGTGACATATATAAAGTAGTATGCTCTATTTCTCTGCACGGATTTCCATGGGACTAAACATACTAGTGTGTTAAAGCCCTAATAGGCCCTAAAACCTATAAAATAAAAAAATTCTCTAACTCTAAACACTTAGTGAGAAAAATTCAACAAGTTAAGATTAAGAAAATGATATGAAACTAAGAAAATAAACAACTTATAACCTAAATGACTGGAAACAACAAAATTAAAGGAAATTAAAGGTAAAAAATGTTAGGCTGGATCCTAACAAGCACTTGTTTTAGGTTATATGCTTGAACCCCTTTCCATCAATATTAACCCATCTCACCCTTACTAGTGGAATATAAAAAACTTTAAGATTCTCTTCTAGCTTTATTATTCTTCTTTTTCTTAAAAGAATGATCAATTTTTGGGCATATTCCATATTCCTTTAAAATGTATTCGCCTATTCTAGTTGCTTCCTTCAACCTTGAAACTGTCCCCTTTACATCGTTACTTCTACTTCATGAATAACATACGATATATTCTCATTAATTATAACAAACTAAAGGAATTTGTTAGACTTACCATCAATAGGATTTTGGGATTTAGATTTCTTAAATTTTAATTTCTCATTCCTAAACCTTAACATTAGCTTTCCTTCATGAACATCAAATGTGAACTTAGAAGTGGCTAATAAAGGTTGTCCTAAAATTAAAGGAACATACCTATTCTCAATCATATCTAATACTAAAAAAATATAGGAATAATAAACTTACTAATTCTTACATGCATATCTTCTAATATACCTACCAAAATTTATAGGAGTTGTCTACTAATTATAAAGAGATAACATTAGGTTCCAGATTGCCCATCTTGAGATTCTTACAAATTGATAGAGGTATAAGGCTAAAGTTTACCCCTATATCACACAAGATGTGATCAAAGCTTAGGTCTCTAATAAGATGAAGAAGCTGCCAGGATCCTTAAGCTTCAGAGGTGGTTTGTTATAATTTAGGGACTTGCACTCCTTACACTGGATTATAGTTTTATACTCCGTGAGCCTTCTCTTTTGTATAAAAATCTCCTTTATGAACCTAGAATAAGAAGGAATTTTCTTAGCATCAGTAAGAACTTCCAAAATCTTCCTAAATTCCTTATTTAACTTGACCTTCCTTAATATTTGTGGAATGATATGGTGAGTTTATAGGGTGTAAGGAGAATGTAATTAGGTTCTTCCTTTTATCTTTTTTCCCTTTTAAAATTCTTTTCCTTTCTAGTAGATGTCTTCTTTTCCTGGTCTCCCTTACTTATAATAACTTTTAACATAGAGTTCTCAATTAGTTCATCACCCTTTAACATCACAGTATTATAGTGTTCCCCAGGGTTCTTAAGTTTGCCAAGTAATTGGCTAGGTTCTTTAAAAATAGAACTAGCATATTGAGCAATTTAAGACTCAAACATCTTATTATGGATAAAAATAGAGTCCACCTTAGAATGAAGCTTCTTTATCTACTCCTTTAATTTGTTGTTTTGTTTGGATTAAGTGGTAAGGGAGTTTCTAAAAGGAATCTTAAGCTCGATTTTTAAAAGGGGCACTTAATGTTTTAGGCTAGAAACTAGGTGGCTGACTATTTTGAAATACAATGTTAAAATTGTTTTCAAAAGAGAGATTATGGTGGTTTCTGTAAATAGGATTTTCTTTGTTTGAAAATGGGCCATTCCTCTAGTTAGGATTGCTAATGAAGTTAACTTGTTCCAAAGAAGGGTCATATACAAACTAGTTCCCAATTGATATTTTGTAACTAAGTGTTTTCAGGAACCACAAATGCCATAAACCATATTAGTAACACCAATAACATTAGCATTCTTAGCATCAAACTTTTAAAATAAGTCATCTACCTTAGCAGTAAGACAATTTAAAGCATCCAAATCATTCTTACCTAGAATCTCCTTAGGAATGGCCCTATTGCTTGACCATTAGTAATAATTCTATGTCCTCTACGAAGTTATATACCTCATCCATTGTCTTATTCATTAAGACTCCAAAAACAGCATCTACAAAGATCTTTATATTATGGTCATTTCATTGTAGAAGGTTTAAACTATTAGACATTTCTCTAAACCATAATGGGAACAAAACATCAACAACTCCTTGTATCTCTCCTATGTCTCATATAAAGACCAGCCTTCCCTCTAGGAAAAGGTGGTGATCTAGTTTCTTATCTAATAAGTCTTGCTTGGAGGAAAATATTTTTCCAAAAATGTGTGAGAGAATTAATTGAAGGTAGTGATTGATCCGATAGAAGGGTCTATAACTATGCTTTAACTTTATGGTAACACATGATAATGCTATGCCAAAATAAACTAGATCTACTAATATAGTAGTGGTGAGTTTAGGTTGATCCTATAAAGATATGTAAAGATTTCAAAATGAAAATAATTGATGTTTAGGTTATAGGGGGTTGGTTTATAAAAAAAAAATGAAAATGAAACTAAACTAGTAAAGACAAATTAAAGAAAACATGCAAAAATGATGAAAATTGACGAATGTGTTAGGTACTCGATTCTTTATTTCAATCTTGGCTTATACCTAATTAAATATATTCCATTGAATTTTTATCTTCACATATCTCTTTGAACTATTGGTCATAGATTAACAATAAGCTCTGTTAATCCTGATTTTCCTTTAGGTAATAGATAATTAAGAAGAGCTCGTTAATTAATGCTAGCTATCAGATAACCTAGGAGATGCTCTCTAAATTTAATCGGATAATCACCTTACGAACTAGAAAAACATATCAATCTAAGTAATAATCACACAAGCTCAGACTATATAACCTAGGTTATGTTATCACTAATGATTTAATACCATTAGTTGCCACATATAACTTCAAACACGACTATTATGTATTGTGTTCAAATTCTGGCAATGGGTTTTCATGAAAAACAATTCAATAGAGCATCAAAATCATTCTCATACAATACCCAATCAATAAATACAAGATAACGTAATCAATATGAAAAGAGAGTAAGAATAACAAACATAATGAAAAAGTTCTTAACTGGGTTCGTCGGCGTCGATGTCAAACCAGCATTGAGACATCTAACCCTTCATCTTCTCTATGGTCTCTAAGTATCAACCACTCTGTTCATTTTTTCTTCAAAAACAAAGATAAAATGGTGAAGAAATTGTTGTTCGGTTTTTCCCTTTTTGCTTCAGCTCTCACACCATTTTAAACACCGAAGAGAATAATGAACTAACTCCCTTCTGCTGTAGCTATCTTGGTTATACTACCTCTCCAAAACAAGATGAGACAACATATCAGCTGCTTTCTCCTTGTCCAAATCGAGAGCTCCTTGGAATTTTCCAAAATAGAAACATTCGCCCCAACAAAGACACACCTTGCCTTCACCATGCTATTGCCTTTATATGAAAAATGTAAGGATAAAAAAAATGGGACAACTGACCACACTCTCCCTCAGTTATTCCCAAACAAAAACACACCCTTTTTTCATCACCATCCATTTGCTTTTATATAAAAAACTAAGTTTAAATTAGTAAGGTGTCAAGTGCTCATGGTGGTGTGTCATTGACCGTGAGCACCATCTTTATTATCTTTCTTTTTGTCTTCATTACATGGATGGCTCTTCTCATATGAATGATAGATGTCCTATGGTGTGTGTAGTTTATCATGTGAATGTCCCATGGTGTGTGTGGTGTATCATGTAAATGTCCCATGGTGTGCTTGCATGGGACAACCTATATTGTATGGGACGTCTTGCATGGGCTGTAGCATTTTAATGCATTGTCTCACTCTCTTCGTAATCTTCTTCTTCTTCTTGCTTTATGAAGATAAATGAGTATGAATTTTTAGAAAATGACGCAAATATAGTGCTTTCGACCCACTTTAGCTTCTTCTCTTCCAGATTGTGCCTAAAACCATATACGAACTAAAGTGAGTATCTTAAACATTTTCGTATCATTAATCACTAAG
The DNA here is from genome assembly GCA_025504935.2 of Erythroxylum haughtii. Lineage (NCBI taxonomy): Eukaryota > Viridiplantae > Streptophyta > Magnoliopsida > Malpighiales > Erythroxylaceae > Erythroxylum > Erythroxylum haughtii. Next base: position 2,089,684 of record JANSVB020000190.1, read on the forward strand.
TGTTATTGAATAAATATACAATCAATTAAGCACATTTCACTTTATCCCTTAAATAGAGGGAACAAGTGAACCTCGATTGCATTAAGGGACTCACTATTCAGCTTTAACATGTCATAATACTTTAGAAACATAGATAGGTGTATTTTGGGATCTTCAAATGATGAACCTCTAAACTGATTCTACTACATCATAGACAACAAAGAGGAGTTTAGCTCAAAGTTAGCAACTTCAACGCTGAGCCACGTAATACCCTGGGCATTTGATATGTGATCGTGTCGCTCGAGCTTTAAAATTTATAAGTCCTTAATTATCGCAAGCACACAGGTTGCAACTGTAGTATAAGAGGTGTCGATCCCACGAGGAGGGGTACTAATCTAATCCTAAAATCTAAGGCCAGAAAAACTATAAAACTAAAAATAAAAGATGCAATTGGTATTAATTACGATAATTGAATTTAACTAATCAAATCAGAAATTAAACATAAAAGTATTAACAAGTAAGCAATATGCAATCACAATAGAAATTAACCTAAGGAATTCACGAATTTATTAGAAAAGGGATTTTATTTATCATTAATGCTTACCTAGTCGATTATGTGTCAATGGATTGTCAGTTTTAGACTATCATAAGGCTGATTACTCTCTCTCTTAAGTTTTAACCATTAAATCCTAAATTATAAACCCTAATCATATTATGGAATTTACAATCTCTTAATTCATAAATTATCCAAAATTATGAACCCTAATCAGATTATGGAATTTGCAATCTCTCAATTTACAAATTATCTAAATAATTAAATCTAAAGCACTCTAATAAATTATCGTAACATCACATAGGATCTCTCTTTACATAATTACTAATATGATTTTTCACGATTTCTGTTAAATTTCCTAACTCTCATTAATCCGATTTAATCATTTTTTATTCAATTCATCCTCTCAGTTTATTACCAAATTATGATAGAACGCCATCAAATCACAACATTCATCCAATAAACAAAATCGACTAAATTATCATTAAATCAAAATAAAATCTCAAAGGAGAGATTAGAACATCATCAATATTCCAAATCCTATCATCACACTATTCATCTTAATTCTATACATAAAATAAAATCAAAACGAAAAGGAAAAACGACTTGGAATAGATGGTGGAATGAAGCAACGTCAGAAAACCTCCTGATCTGGGAAGTATGTCGAGTTAGCTTCTTTTTCCTCTT
>JANSVB020000190.1:2112729-2124589 GCA_025504935.2 Erythroxylum haughtii
CTTATTAGAAGCAAATTGAGGGAACCAATTTTAGTGATTTTGTTGGACCCCATTTTTGGAGTCTAACTTTGGAGTCATAAAACGTGAGAGTATTACTCTGTAGGGTTATTTCAATGGAATCTTATTACCCATCATCAGTTCATCTTCATTCTCATACCATCCCAAAAATTCCTTATTTGATTAACCGATATACGACAATCCATTCTTATGTTTATGTCCCCAATTATCACCCTAACATATCACTCTCTTTTTTTCTCTACTAAGTACATTTCAAGTTCCATTCAAGCCTAAATGTATTATAGAAAAGCATTGATAAGTCCGCAATTTATAATTACACCTATTTTGGGACAATGGACATAACTTTCACTAGAGATATTAGATTAAAATCATTCTAGGATGGTTTCGAAGAGATCTTCTAGATATACAATTTCTGTGAAGACCCAAAGAGAGATTTTGCCTCCAAAAGGGTCAAAATCGCAAATTATTGTAGTTGTCCCATATACATCCTGTGTAACACCAATAACTTATAAAGAACATATCTCTCAACTCTAATATCCAAAAATTTCATACTCTATATCGTTGGAAAGATAAGAGGATAAACTAAAATTTCCAAAAGACAACTTTCTCTAAATCAGCCTAAATTAATATAGTTTTTTCCCTGAAGTTACAACACAGATTTTACCCCTATGAAATGCTTGAAAATCCAATGTGAAAACTTGGAAAGTCATGAGCAAAACACAAATATATTTCATTAACATCAAAAGAAAAGAGTTTTACAAAGCTTTAATGGACATTTCAAGCCACAATACATCATTAGTCTCATAATCCAAAAACATAAAATATACATGAACGAGTAATACTTGAAATGTGGCTAAAGCCTTGTGTTTTCTATAAATTAAATTAAAATACAAAAATATGCAGATTTTGAGTGATGCCTTGACTCTCGATCACTCAATCTCTTGCTCATCACCTGGAGATAGGGAGGAATGGAGGTTAGCTTGAAAACTCATGGGTAACAAGTTTATAATAGAGAAACAAGCAAAACCTTAAAAATATTCATTGCCTTATTAAATTTGCATCGAATCCATAAAACACATACTTCTCAAATTCTCAACTTGTCAAACAATTCATAAACAACATAAGTCATGTATTCATCAAACTTGTCATCAAATCATAAACACATAAGCAATCAAAATAGTTTGGGTAGGTTCATAAACATGAAGGAGTTCTTGCGAATCTCTAGTAATAACAGAATGGACTATCACAAACCCACATAATGGTTTTTGCGTAGTTCATAAACATAAGGGAGTCCGTAAAGTTGTCCTATGCCACTAGCGGATAGCCTTTAATATGATCAATGTGCACATGACATAATAGAATGGACCACCACAAAACATGAATGTCATGACTTGTAAACATATTGCCCAAAAGGCACATTTCAAAAACATGATTTCCATAAGTCAAATGTATTTCAAATACCATTTTCATCTTCATTTCATAAATCATCAACAAGATTCATGCACCAAACATGTAGCAATTTCTTAAATCATTTAAGGAGCAATAAATGTAACATTTATAAAGCGAATGAAATCATTTAACTCTATTGATTTAGAAAAATATTCATGGCTCATTTAATCAACTATAAACATATAACCCACTTGGATTCCTTGCTTAAAAACTTGCTTAAAGGTGCCTCCCTTCTTACTCCTCTTGCCTTTTTTTATTCCCTTTAACATTGACAAAAAATCCATTCAATAGGAATACAAATTGAAAACCTAAAAAGCATATTCACTAAAATTGATTCTAGAATACTTAAACACATGCATTTCCTAAGCTTCATGAACTAAAACCCTTCTAAAAATCCAAAGGATTAAGAATGAACTTACCTTGAATCTTTACCAAATAAAGAGATTTTTGGCTCAAATGGAAACTCTTCTCTTCCTTTTTCTTTTTTAAAAGCTAAGAAAAGATGAAACCCTAACTTGATCTTCCCTCTTTTCTCTCAAGAATGAAACCCTCTCTCCTTTCTCTCTTCTTTTTTGTTTTTCTGTTCTCTCTCCCTTATTCACATTTTCCCCCTTCATAAGAGCAAGACTACACTTTCTTCTTCCAATTGTATCCTTAATGAATGTGAAATGTCAACTTTGCCCTTCCTTTATGCTTTATGGCTTTTATACTTAAGTGACATGCCAAAATTTTTATACACTCTTACTACTTTAATTCAACTAACCAACGTAATACGATCCTACTAACATTAACATAGTAATTAACTCCAAAAATTAATCTATCAAGACCTTATAATTTATTTAAATCACGCCTAACTCAATAAGCAAAAAAAATTGGGGGCCAAAAAAAAATTAAGGATGAATCTTCACCTAAGAGAAAGCAAGATGATTATATTGAATTACTCTTCATTTGTGATGAAATATTTTTGCACAGAGATTCCTATTTACCTTATTAGAGTATAACAATGGATTCTAAATCTTAAAAAGAACTTAGAGAGTGGACAAAAGCATTTAAAAAGACACAAACTATTATAAATCATTATACAATATCTATATCTCTCTCCTTTATTCAGTAAGTTATTTATGCAATTAAACATAGTATCAAAGAATGTAAATTAAGGGCTTGAAACAATCTAAAGAACCTCGTAGCCTTTATATATAGTAAAAATCAATTACAAAAGGAAAGTTAATCTTGAGAGAAAAATAGGAAATTATATTGGTATGCCTTTTCCTAATACCCCCTTCAAGTTAGAGCATACATATCATAAGTTTAGCCAAAAATAGGAATTGTATGGATATAGTTAAGTAAGTCAACAAAGAATTTGTCATCCTAAATTAATTAGGGAGACTATTATATTATTCTTGAATATTGTAGTGATTTAAGAAATTCTCTAGCTAGAGTCAATTTAGATTTGAAAATGATATTTTCAAATATAAATTGTAAATCAATTACTAATTAGCAAAAGTAAACATGTTTGAATTTAAATAGAGTAGATGCTAATTTCATACTCGATGTCCAATTAGAACATTTAATAATGAAAGGAATAAATTATACATTATAACATTCCATAGACAACTAAGACAAATCACTTTGATATTGCTAATATTTAGGCGGTCATGACATATTACTAGACATCAATCTTGACATTTAAAATTTTAAAGATAAATTAAGAGGCGTTTAATTTATTAATTGTAATTATGAATTAGAATTATCAATTATAATTATTGCCACCATATTAGAAACCTAACGAACATAAAAAGCATTTAAAGAGAAAAGTTAGTTTAAATTAAATTATAGTTAATTTTGGAGTTTAAGAAACTTCTAGGATCAAATATTTGATATTTGATTTTATCAAGATTAAATTATAATTATAATTAATTTATGATTTAATTGTAATTATTAATTTCATTTCAATTTAAAAAACTCCATAGTGTTTTTCTACAAACAGGAAAAAGATATCAAGGAGTCAACACTCTTGTCTTTTCCTTTCTAATGTAAAGTTCTTTTTTTTTACTTGGAAGATACTATTAAGGGTTGAACATACAATCAACCATGGTTGAATACTCTTGAAGAAAAAAGTTATGTGGATTTCTAAATTAGGTATGTTTTAACCCTTTAATTTTTTATTCATATTTTTAAGTTATTCAATTAAAAAGACCCTTTAAGTAATTGTAAATTTTTTTCATTGCTAAAGTAATTTGGTCATTATTCCTTATATTAGTATCAAATCCTTCTTTAATTATTTATCTTGAATAAATTACATGATTATTATTTATTTGATAACTTATTAAAGCTTCAAAACATTTTTTTATAGATCTACCTAATACAAATTAGGGTATATTTGATTATGGTTATTGTTTATATTACATAACTATCCTTTGCTTTGAAGCTTCTGGAAAAACTTGTTTGAAGTTCCTAGTATTTCTTTGTAGAGACAAATGGAGAAGATGAAGATGATGTTAGAAGCAACAGAAACTCACCAGACGTTAATTACTAAGTACCAAGCGTAGCATTTAAATAAAAGCTCATGGTTGTAATACTACACTAGAATACACTGAAGATAATACTGTCTTTATTAAAGCTAATCTATAATGACTATACTGGCATGTAAAAACCAAATGGAAATGTTCCTTTTTAAGTCTAGAACGATTCTATGTATCTCTCTCTAATGTTTTTCTTCATTCTCTTCTAACAATATCGTAACAATCTATAAGCCTTATTATGTCATCTTAAATTTTCAAACAACATTTTGGTATCAGAGCATTTAAATATGGGAAACGATTATAGCGGAAAGCACAAGAGGCACCGAATTGCAGAGGGTTAAAGAGAGTTTGAAGGGCTTAATGGAGAGGATATTTTTGGAGTCACAAGATAGGAGTGAGCGAATGTTTTTAGAGATTCAAAACATAACATAAAAGGTAAAAAAGGAGATGATGGAGCTAAGTACTTTGTTAGGGAGAAGTCAAAGTAGCAAAACCTACACCATAGAGTAGTCCAGGGAGACAGGAGAGGGATGAAAATGTGACACCCACGAGGATGATTCGAATCAAGTTTCCATCGTTCGACAGTGAGAATGTCAAGCTATGGTTTTATTGTTATAAGCAATTTTTCATTTGGACTAAACTCTAGAAAAGACGAAGGTGAGCATAGATATTTTACATATGGACAAATGTGCTCAGGAGTGGTATCGATTATACATTAGAAACCATAACAAGACAAAGATGGTTGAATGGGATGAGTTCACTAAAGCTCTCAACAGTTTGATGTGGAGATCTTTGATGACCCAGTAGGTGACTTCAAGGATCTGAAACATAATGGAACAGTACTGGATTATTGTGCATAGTTTGATCACCATTCCAACAGATTAACACTATCAGAAGAATATTTAGTCAGTTTTTTTTATTAAGGGAACCAAACTTGAGATTGGTGTAATAGTGAAATTACATGAACCTCATTCCTTGCATTATGTATATACATTAGCTTGGAAACAAGAGGCAATAAATATCAATAGGAAACACTGTGCTAAACCAAGGCAATGCAACGAATAACATAAATAGTGGTGGTAATTTCAACTTCAATCCACGAGGACAATAGGTAGCAAATATAATCAAAAACTCAAGTTTGGAAGGAATATTACCTATACCAACTTCATCGTTATGGCTGAAATCATCAGTAAGACACTTTAAAACCTAGAAGCACATTAGTAGATAGGATTTTGATGAAAAAAGAGCAAAGGGGCTTTATTTTTGGTGTGATGAGAAATACAACTCGAGCCACAAATGTAAGAAGAGACAACTACAATTTTACGTAATTTTGGGAGAGGAAGACAGCAGGAAAAATTCGCTAGAACCAGAGGAAGAATCTGAGGGAACTCCAAGAGAAGAAGACTATCCAATGGTCTCAATGCAAGTAATGTTGGGTTTGTTTGGGAATACTGAGTTTAAACAAATGAGATTAATGGGAATGCATAGGATCCACATACTGATCGACAACAGGAGTACATGTAATTTCGTGGACATATCGGTAATAAGAAAAGAGGGGTGCGATATCCGGGAGAGAGAATCGATTTCCATCACAGTAGGAGATGGCTGTAGTTGAAATGTCATCAATGTTACAAGAATTTCACATGGACTATGCAAGGGGCGCAATTCATCATGGATGCACTGATGTTTACTTTGAGGGGATGCAACATCGTATTGGGTGTACAGTGGCTGATTAGGCTAAATGATGTATTATGCAATTTTGGGGACCAAACGATGACGTTCAAATGGGAAGGACGACTAGTGATGTTAAATGGAAATCCAAAAGGGAAGTCCTAGGTCATCTCAAGCAAGTAATTCCAGAAAACCTTACGACGTTCAATAGGTGGACAACTATTTATGATGCAGCTTACAGTTCCCATTAAATATCAACTGCAACAGATGAGGATGAAGGATGAGCAGTGGAGTGCGTTTGATGAGATCAACCTAATTTTGTCAAAATATGTGGAATTTTTTCAGGAACTAACTCACCTCCCATCGGACCGCAAACACAATTATCAAATCGTCTTAAAGGAAGGAGTTGAAGCCATTAACCTATATCCATATCGATATTCAGGAACACAAAATGATGTACTAGAATAGTCTATTAAGGACCTCATGAAATAGGAGTTCATTCGACACAGCTATGGTCTCTACGCATCACTGATGGTCTTAGTCAATAAGAAGGATGATTCATGGCATATGTGTGTGGACTATTGGGAGTTGAATAAGTATACGGTGAAGGATAAATTTCCTATACCACTCATTAAAGAGTTATTAGATGAGCTGCACAGAGCCAATTGGTTCGCCAAACTGGATTTTTGCTCTAGATACCACCAAATTTGGATGTAGTCGGAAGACATCCTGAAAACATCCTTCAAAGAGTTCTTGGTACGTCATTTGGGTTGACAAACTCTCCCTCAATATTTTAGAGAATGATGTATGAATTACTTAAACCATATTTGCATCAATTTATTATGGTATTTTTTATGATATACTAATCTACAGTTCATCGTTGCAATTACATATAGAACACATTTCTATAGCCATGCAGACGTTGAGAAACAACCAATTTGTTTTTAAAAGGGAGTAAATGTGTGTTTAGGTGCGACAAATAAAATATTTGGGCTACAACATTTCAGAAAGGGGAGTAGCCACTAATACCTGGAAGGTTAAAACAATTGAAGAATGGCCGGAACCTAAAGGGAATAAAGAGCTCAGAACTTTTCTAAGAATTACTGGGTACTATCGGAGATTCATTAAAGGATACAGGTTAATAGCTAAACACTGAAAGAACTCTTAAAAAAGGAACATATAGCTAATTGGGACTGGCAGCAAGAAGAAAAGACAAATTTTGAGAAATTGAAGAAGGTAATTATATCAGATTGGCACTGCTAACTTTTTCAAAAACTTTGTGGTGGAGGCAAACGCAAGCGGGTAAGGCATTAGGGTTGTGTTACAATAAGATGGTATTCATATTGCCTTCCTCAGTAAGTCACTAGCCAGAAGACACTATATAGATTGTCCACTTACGAAAAAGAATTTCTAGCGGTAATTAAGGCTATCAAGTATTGGCAACACTATTTGAGTTGTAAACCATTAATTGTTAAAGCGGACCACAGGAGCCTTAAATATTTGCTGGAGTAGCGTCTATCAGCCCCCTTCCAACAATCGTGGTTACCTAAACTCCTCGGATATGACATCAAAGTTCAGTACTGTAGCGAGAAGGAGAATGCAACTACGGATGCACTTTCAAGAATCATTAGTGCAGAGATGCTGATGCTATTAATAACACAAATACATGGAGAATTGCTAGAGGAAATTATGAAAAGCTAGGGAGAGGATTGAGCAATTCAGGACATCATTAGGAAATTGGAATTAGGAAGCATGAAGTCTAGCGTGTATGAATGGAAGGACAGTTTACTAAGGTCGAAAGGTCATTTAGTGCTATAGGAGGGCATACAGGAGTAGTGGCAATGATGAAGAAATTACAAAATATGTTTTTTTGGAAGGGAATGGCTAGGGATCTTCATAATTATATTCAGAGATACGTGAATTGCTAGAGAACAAGCATGACGGTTCAACTTATCCTGGATTACTACAGCTAATTAAAATACCAGAAGGAAGCTGGCGAGAGGTTAATGTCGACTTCATCGAGGAACTTCCTAAATCAATGGGAAAGAGAATCATTTTCATGGTTGTCGATCAGTTTGCAAAATACTCTCATTTTATTCCTATGAAACATCCCTATTCTGCTTGTGACATTGCAGAATTATTCCTCAATAATATGTTTAAATTACACGGTTTATCAGATTTGATAATTAGTGATAGAGACTGATATGCCCCTATCCTGTAATGACTAGGTGACTTGCCTGGCACTCCACGATGACTCTCCAATCAATATCCGAGTTGGCTGAAAGTTCCCATAAAGCTAAGCCTATTGCTTTTGTTATGGAAAAGCTTCAATTCACAATATGAAATGTAAACAATGAAGTTTTGTTTTTTAGTTATTAAAAATTTCGGCAACACAACAACTGTATTTTGACATCTCAAAAATTTTAAAGTTCCTGTAAAAGTTCAAAACACTTCTATTATCACATCAATTTCTCAACTCCAAATTGTGGACTTCAAATCTACTCACATGTAATCTCAAATAGTTACATAAATAAAGTTTGAAAAGCTAAAACAACATTATGCATTCCATTTAAAAACCTTTATACACATGTACTTTCCAAAACAGTTTTTTAAAACATGCAATTGTTCTAAAAAATGTACAAGGGAAAATAAAAATGCCTACATAATAGCACTCAATGAAGTTGACTACTCGCGAGGTGGAATCCTTGCTACATGCTGCCAATTAATACCCATTGAATAACATTCATAAGAAATAGATATACATGTTGTTTTCCTCTCTATTTACCATGCTTTTTTCCTCTTCATTTAACCATGCCTTCATTTGTTCCTTAATTTTCACATATTAAACGTTCAAATTAGGCTCTGAAGTCTTCTAGACATTTGTTTCCCTATGTCTCTAGTTTTCATATCATTAAAAATCATGTCATTTCACCTTCTAAATTATGAAACACATACAAAATATCACAAGTTGCTTCAACACAAGAATAGTATCAAGTTACCATATTCAATTCAATATCATTAAGCTAGAACTAGGTTTAGATATCTTCTAGATTTTTTATTGCTATGTCTTAGGTTTTATTTACAGTTGGAATCACCCAATTTAGTGTTTTGTAGACTAAGTTATGGCCAAAACACTAAGACTGTTCAAGGAAAAGGAGAATCCTAATACAGAATTTCACTAAACATAGTTAGGAACACTTACCACTTTCTTCAAATCATATTCAAACATTCACGCAATTCATAAGGAAATTTATGTTACTAGCTTAAGCATTCATGTGACCAGCTAAAGAGGATGGACAAGAGTGGTTTAACATACCTAAAATTAGATGGTCACGTGCTGCCCATCATTTCCTTGCATGTAATTGATGTTAATAGAGGTGTTGTCCACGGTTGGAGGCTTAAACAACATGCAAAAATTATTTCCTAAAGGCAACATCTTGAAGATCTATGCGTGAAGGGAGTAGCCGCAATTTAATAACATCAATTCTATTCCAAGGGATAAGTGAGGCTTTGGTGGAATGAAGGTGGAGCAACTCCTTCATCATTCTTGTTTAAGCTACACGTTGAAGAGGGTTGTCCTACACGTTGCAAGGTAAATTTCTAATAGTTGTCCATTATATATTATCTTACCGTCTTTGTTTAATTTATCCTTTAACTCCTTACCTCGTCCACAACAATTCTTATCCCCTAAATATAACAAATTGTTCTGATTTTGTCTCACCAAAATGACACATATCCATACCATGAATTGGTCACTCATTGAATGAATTTTATATCCTTCACATCTACTCCTTCATAAATGTGACAACATAAGATTTTCATGCATTCTTGTTCCAAAATAATGAGAACTTCTTTATGTATGTGACAGCTGCCACTTAAGGTTCATTCATGTGTACATGTATTATTTCTTGTCCTAAATAATTCAATGGCTTAAGAAAAATTTGCCCAATTTTGATAGAAATTTCATGTCCAGTTAATAACATGTTACACCTAAATATATCAACATATAAAATGGATCGATTTACTTTAAGTATATGTAACTATGACTGATTCTTATGTCCTTATGTTTCAGCCCAAGAATGCTTCAAATTTACTCCACAATAATTTAAAACAAGGTCAATCTTGATCTATCATAATTCCATCCGATTGAATTTGTTTTTTAGCCCATTTCCATACCAGTCAACTCTAATATTTTTCAACTATCATTTGACTTTAATATTTGTCATTCAAGGTTAGGTTCCTAAGTCACCTTTTAGTGAAAATAAATTTTTCATTAGCCCGAAAACATTATTCACATGAAATGAAATTTATAGACACGTGAAAAGAAAAGTTTAGGGTTTTACACTTACAGTCTTCATAAGATTGACCATACTTGCGTATGCTAGCCATAGCTACGTCATGCACTCACGGTAAATTTTTAATATTGATATGAAACAATATCATTCAAAAAAATTTGATTAAATTTTGAAAATTATTTTCATTTATTAATTGAGAAAATTGAGTTTTATAATGATTTTGAAAATTAGTTTTCTAATTTAGTAAGAGAAAGGCTTTCTAATAAACTATGAAATCATTCTCTAAATAAATAATGAAATTGGCTTTCTTAATTAAATAAAAGATTTTATTTAATTTTAAAAGTAATTCCTTTTAATATTAGAAAATATTTTTTCTAATTAAGGAAAATTAATTTCTAATTAGATTAGAAATATTTTTCCTTAATTAGAAAAATATTTTCTAATATTAAAAGGAAATTGGCTTTCTTAATTAAATAAAAAATTAGAATGTGTTACTTATTATAATTTAAAAAGATATTTTTCTAATTAAGGAAAAATAATTTCTAATTAGAATAGAACTAGTTTTCGAATTGGATTAGAATTTGTCAGTTATATAATTTTTAGAAAAAAGTTTTCTAATTATAATAAGTAAGAAGCATAATTTATTGAAAATTGATTTTAATTAAATTTTGTTAAAGGAGTCAAGATAATCGGAAATAGTTTATAATTGAATTTGAAAAATGTTTTCAAATTAAATCAAAATGTTGTTTTAGATTATGAAGATCAATAACTAAAATCAAACAAAGTTTGATGTTTTATGCATAAATTTTGATTATGAATCCACGAGTTACATAATTTATTTATATGTTTGATATATATATTTAATGCATGATAAATTGTATGTTTTATATTTATGATATTTTATAGAAATTTTATATTTGATGAGACGCACATAATTAAATCCATTGTTAAAAGTATTAATTACATGTTTTGAATATCAATGTAGCCTTTTATTAGTATAAGTATAAACCATAGTTCTGTTTATTGTTAGTCTCGTTAAGCAAACTCTAGGCCATTTTAACCCAAATATGTTTAGTGTTATGACAATGGGTTTTACTTAACTAACTTTATGTGATTTGGATGAACAAAATCATGATCACATAAATTTAGAGGCAAGATTAGCAATAACATATAAAATATATTTTAGCAAGAGTTGTCACCTAATAGATCTAGGAATCACATTAGATATGATTGATAAAGTTGTTATCTACCTTATTTAAGTTTAGTTGGTTTGTTAAGCAAACACTAGATCAAATAAATTTGAAGGGGATCTTAGCCCATTAGAAAGATTGGAGTAATCTTTCCAAATAGTAGTGAGGGCTATTATTTTGAATGGAATAACAGGAGTAACTAAGTGCATAATTAAAGTCCTAATCTCATTTAGTAGTTATGGCATATAATCAATTACTTATTTTTCTTACTTTTATATTCTGTTATGAGTGTAATTTATCTTGTTTAGAATAGTTAATAATAAGAGTCAATGAACCAAATTTCTTAGACATTGGATTATGTTTGAGAAGAGTTCTCAGAGTTTGATAAAAGAAATTATATGTCCATTATGCAATTTTGTTATTAATCCTAGTTAAGGATTTGATGTTAAAGTTTTAGACATATATTAAAATCATACGGATGTCAAAATGTACTGACATTTTGAGTTGGCTAATTTTTTATAAGCTTTGATGACAATATGTAAGATATATGTCAACACCGCAATAGTAAGGTCCAAGAGGTTGCATAGAGCACAGTTGAAAGGTATAGTACTTTGATGAAATTATTTCATTCAATTTACTCTACTAAAAGCATAATTATAGACTACAAATAAAGACATTTGCTATAGTATGATAATAGTAGTCATTGAAAGAAAAA
>JANSVB020000190.1:2159184-2170312 GCA_025504935.2 Erythroxylum haughtii
CTCTTCTGTCTATCCTGAGCCGCCTTGATGCGACTCCGAATCAGTTTCACCTTATCTACAGTATCCTGAATCAGCTCAGGACCCTCAATCATCCTCACACCCTCTTCATCCCAATACAGAGGCGATCGACACTGCCGCCCATACAGAGCCTCATACGGTGCCATCCCAATACTGCTGTGATAATGATTATTATAAGCGAACTCAATCAGAGCCAAATACTGATCCCATGCTCCTCTGAACTCCAATACACAAGCCCGAAGCATGTCCTCAACAGTCTTAATCGTTCTCTCACTCTGCCCATCTGTCTGAGGATGAAATGCTGTACAGAAATTCAACCTAGTACCCATAGCAGACTGCAAGCTCTGCCAGAATCTTGACGTGAATCTGGGATCCCTGGATGACACTATCGACACTGGGACCCCGTGCAGTCTCACTATCTCAACCACATACTTATGGGCCAACTGATCCATGGTATTGGTCTCCCTCACTGGCAAGAAATGGGCTGATTTAGTTAACCGGTCCACAATAACCCAGAAAGCATCATGCTGCCTCGGAGTCTTGGGCAATCCGATAATAAAATCCATAGTAATTCGTTCCCATTTCCACTCGGGAATAGGCAATGAATGAAGTTTCCCTATTGGAGCTTGGTGCTCAGCCTTAACCTACTGGCACGTCATACACCTGGATACATACTCCGCTAGCTGCTTTTTCATGCCAGGCTACCAGAAATGTTACTTAAGAGTGTTATACATATTGGTAGTACCAGGATGCATAGCATAGGCGCCCATGTGCGCCTCCTCTAGAATCTCACGCCTCAGGTCATCCACATCGGGTACACACAGTCTCTGACCCATCCATAAAGTCCCATCTCTCAACTCGAAATCAGAGTCCCGATCAGATCTCGCTCTCTCAATCAGTCTTACCAAGGTAGGATCCTTGTCCTGAACTCTCCTGATCCTGTCCAATAGCATCGGTCTAAGCTTCAAGGTGGCCAATAAAGCTCCATCCTGCTCCAAAGTCAACTGTAGATTCAAAGCTCTCAACTGAATCAAATTAGGCAACCTCATTGCCTGAATCTGCGCTGTACTAGTATAAGACTTCCTACTCAGAGCATCTGCCACTACATTGGCCTTCCCAGGGTGATACTCAATGGTACAGTCATAATCCTTCAGCAGCTCAAGCCATTGCCTCTGTCTCAAATTCAACTCTCTCTGGCTCAGTAAATACCTCAAACTCTTATGATCCGTGAAAATCTGAAATGTCTCACCATACAGGTAATGTCTCCAAATTTTCAGAGCAAATACAACTGCAGCTAACTCCAAATCATGCACTGGATAATTTACCTCATGCGACCTCAACTGTCTCGAGGCATATGCAATCACTCTACCATGCTGCATCAGAACACATCCCAATCCCTGATGCGATGCATCACTGAACACCTCAAATCCTCCAGTCCCTGATGGAATAGCTAACACCGGTGCAGTAGTCAACCGATGTTTCAGCTCATCAAAGCTCTTCTGACACTCCTCAGTCCATCTGAAAGGTACATTTTTCCTCAGAAGTTTTGTCAGAGGGGCTGAGATCAGTGAAAACCCCTCGACAAATCTCCGGTAATAACCGGCCAGTCCTAGGAAATTCCGAATCTCTGCCACATTCCGTGGAGCTTCCCACTTCAGCACTGCCTCAATCTTACTCGGATCAACCTGTATACCCTCTCCAGTCACTATATGCCCCAAGAATATCACCTGATCCAGCCAAAATTCACACTTACTAAATTTGGCATACCTACGGTTGTTCCGGTGGGTACTCTACGGTAAGGGGGCGCTACATTTAAGGATTCGAACTCCTCCAGAATCTCAACCACCAGCACTAGTACAACCTTCCACCACTTCTCTTAGGAAGGACAAAGCTAAGCAGACAGAATATATAGCTACTCTGACCTCAAAGCCTCTTGCAGATGATTCTAACTCGCAACCCGAATCAGGAGAAAGTATAAATACCTAGAGTGGTACATTTGAGAATTCTTCAACACCATCTCGTTGTTCAGATGAGCAGTCACTCACCGCTTCAGGGGACAACAAACATCAGAGTCATCATATGAACCAGTCTCTTCACCATCTACTGATGAATCAACTAACTTTATTGATCTTTCAAAATTAGCTAATGTTCTGATGACTATGCCTCAATATACTGGAGAACTATAAATAAGTGAAGCTAAATCCACTGGTACTGAACTATTCAGACCAGAGTCTGCACCTCAGGAAACACCAGCTACGACAGTTGCACAGCCGCAAAATACCAAGCCTACTTCAGGACCTTGGTTTACTTTTGATGATCTACCTCCAAAGAAATGGAGAGATAGACTTCATGAGCTCGGTGCATGGATTGATCTACAAATGACAGACCTAATCATCCTCTTTCGAATATTTTGTCTGAATTTACATCCAGATTTACTGGTACTTTGCGAAAATGATGGCAAAGTGTTAGTGAGTATCAACGTTTTCAGTATATACAAGTAACAACTGCTGGAGCACTACTTGGCATAATTCACAAAGAATTTATTGGTGACTTCCAATTGATTGACAAGCAAATCTGTCAGGAATATTTCAAGATGAAATGTTGTTCTCTTGATAAGTGTGATCTTCAAAAGCATTCTAAAAGCATGACGGAAAGGTATTATCTCTTAAATGGATGGAATAATGTTAACTTGCGTTATACTTTTATATCATTCCTTCTAGATAAAATACAACCAGAACTTCAACGGACCATAGCTTCTCTACAAAGAGATATGTCTACAATCTCTCTTAGAGAAATTTACCAGCTTGCTATAGCTTCTCTTGATAAATTATGTGATCAGCATACTTTGTTCTAGAATATCCTTAAAGGAGGTCCAATTCTGAAACAAGCTTGCAAGAAGCCATATCAAATGTAAAGATGAAAAGACTTGTAAGTGCCATAGCAACAAGAAAGCTCATCAATCTCAAGTCTATTATGAACAGAGAAAGTTCCACAGGAAGAAAGAAGGCAAGAAGCCTTGGAAGCAAGAAATCAAATCAAAGAACATAGGCAAAAAGTACAGACGTATGCGGTTCTTCAAAAAGTCATCACATCGACGCAAGTAGAAGCCTCGATGTTTTGTCTGTGGAAGCTTAGAGCACTATGCAAATAACTGTCCTAAGGCAACCAGGAAAGATGCCAAGTTCCTGGAGAAACTTGAAAAACTTATGCTGATTCATCCTCAGAGTCATATTGAGGAATTACTAAAAGAACAGTCTAGTAAGGACAGTGAAACACAGTTTGTTGTTACTGTGTCTGCATCAGAAGAAGAATCATCGAGCTCATCTACTCCATCTGATGATGATTCATTATATATGTTATAGAAGACATGTCTGAAGATATATCATATACCAATTCAACGACCATATGTCCAGATCCAGATCTTTCAGCAAGACAGATATGATCGGCCCATTAAAGCTATTGGGTTTATGGATATTGGTTCCAGTCGTACGATCATGAAGCCCAATATCCTACCAGTAGAAGTATAGACTTCTCATTAAGAGTATTTTACTGCAACTGATGGGAATTCTTTTAAAATTCGGTTAAGAACAAGAAGCAGAATTGGCATCCGCTTCTTTCCTCAGTGTGCAGTTTGGACTAAAGTACTTGGAAGCAATCTACCAGGCCCAGATCTTCTTATTGGCATGGATGTTTACTGCAAAGATAAACATCTATAGATTCTACCCACAGGCTTCAAGTATCGAAACCTTTTGAGTCCATACACTGATCTAAAAAATGTGTTCGAACTTACATAGGTTCCAACATATTACACTGGACTTTAAGATAAACTGTTGAGCTATTGTCCAGAGTCTCATGCACAGTTTACTCATCCAAATCCTCTGTGAAAAAACTTAGACTTTTTCATAAGTCTACCATTCAAAAAGAATGAGGATATCAATCCTACGAAAGTCACACATCCAGGGATGAACCCTGATGACTTGAAGCTCGCATAAGATAAGTGTGCCGTATTATTACAGCAAGGATTGATCGAGCCCACAAAGTCATATTAGGCTTGCCAAGCGTTCTATATCAACAAACGTTCAGAGCGAAAACGTGGAAAAAAATGTCTAGTAATAGACTATAAGCCTCTGAATGCATTCCTGTAAGATGATAAGTTTCCTCTGCCTAAAATTAGCACACAGGTACTATTTCTTAAGGAAGCTATTATCTTTTCAAATATTTTTGGACTTTACACAACAGTATGGTATTATACTTTCTGTCTCGAAAGCATTATTGGTACAACAGAAGTTGAATTTCTTGGAATGCAATTTAAGGATGGATTCTATCGGCAAGACCCACATATTGCAAAAGAATTATTGCAATTTCCTGATGAAAATCTCACTATAAAACATATTCGACAATTCCTTGGAATTGTCAATTATATTCGAGATTTTATTCCACATGTGGCAACCTATACATCAAGCTTATCTAAGCTCTTACGCAAGAATCTACCAACATGGGGAAAAGAACAATCTACAGTTGTCAAGCATCTTAAGCAGATTTGTCAGGATCCTCCTCCTTTGAAGATTCCTGAACATAGACAGCGTGTCCTCCAAACAGATGCTAGTGACATCCATTGGGGTGCTGTCCTTATCGAAGAACTCAATAACAAGCGCAATTATTGCGGACATGTTAGTGGAGCCTTTAGCACAACTAAATTCCACTACGATATCATACAAGGAGATTCTCGCAGTAAAAAGAGATATTGAAAAGTTCACTATCCACCTCACTCCTTATCACTTCGTCATTGAAATGGATAATACTGCTTTTCCCAAAATTCTAGAACAAGCGGGAAAAAAGATTCCTAACAGTTAGTTTCTATGCTGGCAAGAGTGGTTCTCGTCCTATAAATTTGATGTTTGACACCTCAAAGGTCATAAGAATATCCTTGCATATTATCTTTCTAGACCTTCCAAGCGATTCTTCTTTGTATCCTCTTCACTAAAACTCCCCATTCCTCTTTATTGGCTCATGGAGTTTCCCAGGTTTGCTCGCTATAAGAAAGACTTCCCTCCTTGGTTCTCTGGTAGACACAATAATGTTGAAAGGCTTTCACCTATTCTTTACCAGAGTATTTTCTTCTACATGCATAACATCCTCCTCAACCATGATATTATTGCTAAGCCAAGTCATTTTGACATGCTTACACCCTATAAATATATTTATTTCATTTATGATTCTTTTGATGAGGATGTACTTTGGCATCTCTGGGCTCTAGCTGCTTTATACACCTGTACAATCGCACTCTCCCCTCTGCATCTGTATCGCCATTTGATAGATCCCACAAATTTAGGATCCCTTCTATGGACATTCCTTGAATGATTTCAGCCTCTCGAAAAATGACGTATTGATATGTCTTGTGAACTCTCACGACATCGTCTATGGAATGCAACATTGGCTGACAAAAATGTCTATACATTTTACCTATTGCATTGTCTTTATTATATGACCAATAATAATATGATGTGCACCATCAATCATATTCAATATTGGAGTACTTGCACCAATTGGTCTGAAGAAGAAAACCAACTTACTGCAAAACTCTATAGTCTTCTTGACCAATATAACCAACATTCACAGTCTGATATTTCTCCTATCTGCACCTTTTAAGGACCATATTTCGGAGAACAGCTTTGAAACAACCTCTGCAAACTCCTCCAGTCAGTGAATGGGCCTCTTTTGATGATCACTACATCAATATCTATGGAGGATCTATTCCCTGTTCAACATACAGGCCTACTGTGGACTCAAGCTCATAGCCAGAAGAACTTAGTCCGGCTGACACCTTTGTTACAGGTCCATGGCCTGCTGAATGGGCTGATACCAACATCCATGAACTGATTGAACAAATCAATAGAGGTATGGAGTTGACAGATGATGAAGACCTTACTTTACATCTGTAAAGTAAGAATGGGACAACTGACATGATAATAGATGGGTTTCATACGTCTCCTTCAACAATTATTGAAGATTCCATCTTATCATCTTTTTATTTCACCTTTTTGTAAAGTAGTACTGTTTACTACTATTTACTTTTGACTTTGGTTAAAGTTAGGTGAATTATTAGCTTTACTGTTGGTAAAGTAGATTCCTTAGAGATAAGGTTAGGTTTACTTTTGTTAAAGCTTTATCATTATGTCTCTAGGATAGTTTACATTTCTATCCCTCGCGTTGCCTATATAAGCAGGGTTCGTCCTAGTTTGTAATAAAAAATGATATGAGAAAATGAAGAATCATTTATTCAAATAGTCTTTTTCTTCTTTGAAACCTTTAAACCCTGAAATCATATCTCCTCAATGCTTAAGATTGCAGAGATGAGTATGCTCTACACTTGCCTTGTATAAGGATCTTGTGTATCAGAAAATCTATGACAGTCTGGAAGAACTGTTGCTTCTAAATTATTCCGTTGCCTTGAGTCAGAAGCATTAACGGGGAATGACGAGTAAGAGTGTGTTAGTGAAGTAGGGTTCCTAAAAGACGTGAGCAGTAAGTCTCGTATTAGCCGAGAGAAAGGCGTTGAAGGGTGTAAGTCTTCGATAACTGGAACAGCTACGTAGTGATACACACTTCCAATCCGACTTTGATTAGTCAATGTCTTCAACCAGTAAGATGGTTTAGAAAGGAGTTAGCCGAGAAGGTTAACTAGAAAAAGGTCGTATTTTCCCTATGTCGCCCTATAAAGGACCATAGGATGCCAGAGTGGTATCAGAACCAGGTTCAATGTCCTTATTAGTCATATTAAGTTGTCTCTTATCCACATGGTGAATTTCTATTTCATTTGTGTCGTACCTTTTCCATTCTCTTGAAATTGTTATGTTCTTTTCTTCTTCTTTTTTAAGCCTACAAAGTGTTCTAAGAGGATCACAATTGTAGGAAATCGCCTTTAAGTCATCCATTCTCAGATTAATCTCTGCTCACACCGGGTCAGTCCGTAAGAGATAAAGTACTGACCAAACAAATTTCTCTATTCTCAGGACTCGAATTCAAGACTTCTAGTTAAAAGATGAGAGTGCTGAAGTACTCGTAGCAACATATTTGGTTTATGTTCTTTCCATTTTAATCACTGCCTTGTGTCCCTTGATTTGCCTTCTGACTCCTTTGAACCTATTTTATGTGTCAATTTAGGATTGATCTCGTTCATCCAGCAAACGGATATCTCCGATCGCAACCCAAACTTCGTTAGAAACTTTAAAATTGAAAGACAGGTGTTTGGTTGATCTAAACGTTGACACCCCTTACCCTATTTTTAAATTATACTGGAAAAAGTAAGAAAAGGAATCATGTAGAGGGGTAAAGTGCAAGTCTCTGACACTGTACTAGAAACGCCACTTTTGTTCTCTTCCAATGCTGCAAGCGAAGGATTGCTTCGCCGACCCTCTTTCTCCGTCCGTTTTCAATGTGGAGCTCCGTTGGGATGAGGACGATGCCTGGTACAGCGTCCGGACGCTACTCGACGGCGACGAACTCACCATCAAGTTCCAAAACTTCAGCGAACTTGAGGACGTCGTCCTTTATGCTAACCGTTTCAGCTCTCTGGAGAAGCTTCAGCAATTGAAGAATCGGTTTCGACCCATCTCTGCCCAGTTGCAGGACAACCAGTGCTCCAAAGTTTTGCCGGGCTCCGTTGTTTGTGCTTCCCACTCCTTCAACGACCTGGACATTCGCTTCTATGATGCCGTGGTTGATGATGTGTGTACTTTTTTTGCTCTTTTGTTTTTTGGGTTTGTTCTTTATTTGGATGCGGAGTTCCATGAGAAAATTTACTTAGCATTTCGGGAAAATTTCGTTATTCTAGTAATTGGAATAAGATTTTTTCACTTGGTTGGGTTGTGTTGCGCAATCAAAACCACAGAAAGGGAAAGTGTGAGACACTTTTAATAGATCTTTTCATAACTCCAAAGCAATCACGACGAGTAGTAAGCAGATGTTTTGACGACACTGGATTTTAGTTGTTGGGGATCCATATTGTTTGCTATGGTTAGCATTGGTCTTTTCTTAGGCAAATAAATCAAACACGAGGCATTACCTAATTCGCACAGTGTCATGGAACGAGGGATTAATGTGAATATTGTGCTTTTTTATCATCAAAAGGAAGAAGGGAAATAAATTCATTTGAGAAAACTAGTGAAACATGTGCTTAGTTGATTTGTTTTCCATATTTGACTACTTTAGTCTCATTAGTATGCCTTCTCGTACAATATTATTTTTGCCAGGTGTTTCGCAAGGTTCATTCTTTTGAAAAGGGAGAAGAAGAGTGCTTGTGCACCTTCATACTAGTTTGGCAGCATGGCCCTCTTGCAGGTTTTGTGGCCAACAAGAAAATTGAGAATATCTGCCTTGTTGAATCTATTGAGACGCTTGATCCTACAGTAAGCACCTTTTTTGAGATAGCAATGAAGAAATTGAACACTGCGCACATGCATTGTAAGGATGGTAGTCCTAGCTGCACTGATGTCACTCTCTGTCATAAGAGCTCTACCTTGTGTAAGACGCCGAAGTCAATTTTTGGTCAGCAGTTCACCGATGCAAGTTGTTCCATATGTTGGATGATTTGAGATCTATGTGTATCTTTGATTATTTTGCATAACTGATAATTTTATTAGTGCAGGAAACAAGAAAGGCGCCAGACGATCATCAGTTAAGGTGCAGCCACTGGAATGTATGTGCTTACACCATTCTACTATATAAGACTTGAATTGAGATCAGGAAATCGCTGAAATAAAACAGTTTTTCTTTCTGCTAGCTATACATTTGTAAAGCATGATATGCTCTTCTAGCAGGCTGTCATGTTTTATGTTTACTTGTTGTCACTAAAGCAAGAGAAAAGAAAAATGGAAAGGAAAAACAGGAAAGAAATGTTACTTTATTGGTCTGCTGGTTTTCTCTTTTCTCTTTTATAGTGCTTGGAAACAGGACCATACATCAGGAAAATCAGAGAATTAAGTATTTGAACTGTTGGAAATTATATCAGGAAAGTGATAGAAAGCATTGAACTGTTCCCAAATGTTATTTCCCATATGAATTAATTTCTTTCTACTTTCTTTGTATTTCTAGCATCGGATCAGATTGATACTTACAGCGGAAAGGACATAAAAGAAGATGCAGAAGAAACTGATATGGGAGGCGCAGATGACCAGTCTATCCTGTTGATTGACAATCTCGACAAAGACTTATTGCCTTCATCTATAGTGGAATTCATACATGCACATACTTCAATCTCAGTCCGAGCATATATTTCCCCTAGTTTGCCATCGGAGACATATACAAAAGGGGCTATTATGTTGGATTGTAAGAAGAATCTTCAGAGTTTAAACAAGTTTTTAGATAGTCCAAATCATATTATCGTGTCCTGCAGAGGGAGGTATGCACACATTATTGGTTGCCCAAATATTGCTTTGTACTAGAATTGATTGTACCAGGCATTTATTTCACAAAATTGAGTGATTTCTTTGTAGTGCTTTAGAGTTGAATATACTGTATGTTTCATTCAAGTTTGAGTTATTTCTTTGTCCTGTTTTTTTCCTTTTTAGTGTGTGCAATCTATGTTTGCAGATCATTAGATAGTTTAGTTAGTTCTAAACTAGCAGTTTAATTCTTGGGGTGGAATTTCTTCCATTGGGGAAGGGGGTCTGGAGAAAGAAATATTAGTGTCTTCTCGCAGCAAGATCTAAGTTAAATGAGATTTTTATATTTCATGGACTTGCCTGGTAGATGGTTCGTTAAATGATCTGACAAGAAATGTCTGCTGTATAATTGCTTCTCAAAAACAAGGTGTACGATGAAATCCATATAACTTTATGACGTGTCCAGAAGCTCTTTCTGTCACTTATTTCAAAGATTTAAATTCTGTTTGTCAAAGTTGTCTTAATCAGTTATTCATTCGTTGCAGGCCATTGGTGGTAGCTGAGAAGTTATCAGCGCATAATATGTTTAAAGTGCCATCTTGGACTCTGATGCTTAAATCTCAGGTAAGGTTTTTGTTGCCATCTTAATAATGTATGGGGCATCTGTCGTAGGAATTTCAGAAGTTGTACAATGTAAGATGCTGCTGCATTCACTTCTAGAGTTATATAATGTGCTGCACATAATCTTCTACGGACTCTATTCGCGGACTTCTGTAATAATTGAAGAATCAAGCTTTAGATTTCATCGTTTAGATTGGTAATTTATTTACATTTTGCAGACTCACTTACCACATCGAACTCCTGGGATTAACAACGATCTAAGGGTTGTATATCCGGAGTCTGATGAGTATGGGACTGTGAAGCGGCTGAGAGATTTGTTCATGGAATTTACTGAGCACCAACACCGATTGCACAAGAGACTAGCTTTAGAGGAGAGGAAGATCTTGCAGCCTTCCACTTCCAATAGAAATCATTCAAGTTGAGAATTGTATTAGCTTTTGTCCTCATGCTTGATTGATAGTTTTGCATGTACAGTACCTATTGTAAAGAATACGGAGAGCTATAACAAGCTGAAGATTTCGATACGGTTAATGTGCTCGATGTCGACTATTCTTTCATAGCAGTGTTACGAATTCTCCTGTATCAAAATCTCTATAAATAAATATTTTATTAATTTATTGATAAATTAATATTTATTAATTTATAGAATAATTTTTATTTTCTAAATTATATTTGTCAAATTAAACAAATAATTTTTTCCGTAACTAAGAAAAGAAAATAAGTAAACAATTAATTAATAATGGTGTATTGTATCTAAGTTTATTAATCTTGTCAAAAATAAATTTATTAATCTTAAGTTAGAGTGATTCAAAATAGAATGCATATAGGTACATTAGAATATGAAGTGTTGTAAATTGTTGCAAGTACATAGTACTATATAAAGTTTATAAATAGATACATGTACTTTGACTTCGCATACCAAAATATAAAAATTTATATATTATATCTTCTCTTCTATGGTTACTCATTTGAAAGATGTAAAAAAGTCTACGCTAACTGATGAGATGAGAAAATCATTATGTGAGTACAAATGTAGCGCCCCCTCATCGTAGGGTACATATCGGGACGCCCGAAGGTCACTCCGACACGTATCCCACGATAAAGGT
>JANSVB020000190.1:2208263-2230020 GCA_025504935.2 Erythroxylum haughtii
AACACATAAGCGAATTTCCAAGTTCCTTAACCTGGAACCAAAAAGAGAAATCTCTCGTTTGGAAGACATCTCAAGCCACAAAGGCGAGCCCATACAAAGAAATCACAAAATCACAATTGAATTCTTCACAATGGTATCTCTTAGTCTCTAGTTCGTTTAGGGGCAAGAACCACCTCAAACGGAGCCCTACGACTCAAGATATGCTTAAGAAATCGAAGTGGGTTCATGGCCCAATCAGGCTCTCCAAACCTACCCGCCACTTCCTTTCCATCAAACTTTCTCAATTTAAATCCAATTGATACAAATTTTTATGGAGAGGTAGTACAACGTGTTAGGAATCTAACGCCTCAAGAATTGCCTCATTCGGAGGTCGGACGAAAGAGTTATGGCCAACCGAGTCCGATATGTTCATGCCCTGATTCCTACTGAACATACTTTGGAGAAAACGCCATAACTTTCACTATAGATGTCAGATTGACTTCGTTCTTGGACCATTAGAAAGTAGACATCTAGAGCTACAACTTTTATGAAGACCAAAAATTGAAATTCGGACGTTAAGGGTGTCAAATTACACGGACCGTGTGAAATCACACGGTCAGGCCGTGTAATCTTCGGGTGAAATGTGCCCTGCGCCTGGATTTACACGGCCCGTGTGAATTCACACGGGCTGACCGTGTAACCCACGGGTAACACGAAATTTTCAGCCCTCAAGCCCTCTTCAAAGGTTCCTAAACCCTCTCCTATCATTCCCATACCTCAAACACTTCTCCAACACCACAAAAACCACTCCAAATCCATCCAACAACATCAATTATCATTGAAACTCAATTCCAAATCATTCATCACAATATCAACAAGCTCTCCTTCTAATACTAATAACAATTTGATATCTCATTCAAGGATAAACACATACATCATTCTCAAACTCCACCATCCTAGCATAACAACTTCATCATTAGTAAAACTCATCTAACACCAATCAAAAGACAATTCCCAAGCACATACACATCCAACACATTCAAAGTTTGCAAAAGTTACCATTCATGAAGAAAAAGAACTTTCAAGTTCTCCATTCATTTCCATATCAAAAGAAGAGTTCATACAATATTCTCATCCACAGCTTTAGTAACATATTGACAGTACATCATAAACCTTTACAAGAGTTACAAAATACAATTGATGATCCATGATCAATATGCTTGTAAAGCTATCAAAATCTAGCTAAGATGCAAAACCTAAGTCCCACTCGGATCTGTCCAAAGGCCTGCAAGGATTCACCGGTCTTCTCGATTTGCACCTGGGGAGGAAAATCGTGGGTTGAGCTATACAGCTCAGTGGCTAAACCATTTATAGTCAATGGCATTGAGCCACACAATCAACCAAATACATATACATACCAACATGTTTAGGCATAAGTATATAACAACGAGAATCCAACATTCACAAAGCAATTGTCAACTCATTATTTCAAATCATCTTCACACACTAAATGTAATTCATTTCAAGGCAACTTAGAACATCAAATGCAATGTACAATTCAATGGCTAGAGGGTTCCGTGAACAAAACGACGAAACCGAAGTTTACGCCGTGAATCAAAACGAGTCCATTCTCGGATCTCGTGGGCCACAAGCGGGCAGCCGGGATAAGGCTATGACGTCAATGTGCACATGACTCGAAACGGTTCCTCTAAGCCCAAACAAAGCACATAATCCAATTCAAGTGTTCATATAGCAAAATGCCATGATTTCATTCAATGGCATATATTCTTACCCAAATGTCAAGCATTCATTCATACATAACATGGCATAATCACATTTCTATGATTTAATCATCATGGTATACATCATATTAACATAACAAATATGAGAACAATCACATACAATGCATATGCAAGCATTTGCCCATTTTGCACAAAAACCATAAATAATTTACCCACCGTATAACCTGGAAATTCCAATCTCAATGGCTTCCTTCCTCTTGTTCTTGGATAGCCCTTTGATTTCCTAAACAAAATCAACAATCCATCATTCACTTTCCAATTTTCGAAATTCCCTTTCCAAAACCCTAAAAATGTCATAACCCTAATCAAACTCCAATCTAATCTATCCATAAATCGAATGGGTTAGAAAACTCTAACCCTAAACTAAGAGCTCAAAACCCCCATAAAAACCATCATCTTCTTCCTCCTCACTAGCCTTTTCTCTCTCTAGGATTTCCCTCCATACACAATACCATCCTCCTTTCTTTAACAAAACAAGAAGGAAATAGGGTAACTTACCTTAGAAACTTTGGTTCTCCTCCTTTTCACGATTTTCCCACTTTTCTCCTAAATTTTCTTCTCTTCTTTCCTTCTCCCACGTTTTCTCCTTCCTTCTTCTCTTTTCTCTTCTCTTCTTGGGTAACCAACGACACTTGCTCCTCTAACCTCTAACTTTGTCTTTTTATTTCTTCTTCTTTTCCCATTATGCCCTCCACTTAAGGCCTCCTTCCAACTATGCCCTTGGTTGGCTTTTAATGGCTCTAACTTGCTTAGTTCAATTCTAACCTCACTAACTCTTTTGTCTTTTTGTGTCTCTACACCTAAGCCCATTAACTCCCCATTAATTCTAACTAACTACCCCTCTTTCCAACATTAATTCTAACTAATTTAACTCTTCATTCAAGCCTACTACACTAAAAACCCAATTCTAACATAATAACTAATTAAACACATAATCAAGCTTGAATAAATCATTAAACAAATACTAATTAAAATTTAAAGAAAAACAGGGTCCAACACTCTTGAAAAGAGGTTGGTTCTTCTATTTCCAAAGGAGTAAAAAGGAATATTTCCTCTTCGATTTTAAAATATCGTCGAGGAATTCTTCCACGCTCACTTCTTCGGAGTTTAGGACCTACATTAGTCTGCTCTGATTCAGGATCTCTCCCTTAGCTCTTGGAGATGTGGAGTCTGGATCATGGTGAGAACCACTCCCACTATCCCTTTGAGATGTGAGATTTTGAACATGTAGATTATCCACAGGTTCTTGGTTTAGAGATGGAAGACAAACCTCATTCTCGATTTGGTTCTCTTGGGCAGGAAAAGTTTCGGTGACTTGGCGAGTAACTAAATTCTCCTCCACACCGAGAGTATTCGGTAGTAACTCATACAAATCTAGGTCCTTTTTTATTTCACTTATGCTGGAGAACTCATCCTTAAGAAACTCCATATTGCGGGAAGCAACTTCCGTCATGCCACCATTCGGGTGCTCACCAAATATAACATAACCTTTAGAATGTTTAGGGTATCTTATAAACACCATTTTAGTGGCTCTTAGACCCAGTTTTTCATGTTTATGAGTTGGGTTGTGTACATAACCAGTCGAACCCTATGGGCACAAATGATCTAAAGAGGGCTTTCTTCCATTCTATAACTCATATGGAGTGGCGAGTACACTTTTACTTGGCACACGGTTAAGGATATAAGTTGCCGTGAGCAATGCATCTCTCCAAAAACTAATTAGAAGAGGAGCATATGCCATCATTGACCTGACCATGTCAAGCAATGTTCGATTCCTATGCTCCGCAACACCGTTTTATTGTGGAGTTCGAGGAATTGTTAGTTGTCTTATAATACCCTTTTTCTCACAAAATTCTTTGAACATATCAGATAGATATTCTTGACCACGATAGGTCTAAAGAGTTTTCTCTTCTTTCCAATTGTGTCTCAACTTCAGTCACAAAACGTTTGAACACATCAAGCGCTTCATAATGGTGAGCTAAAAGATACACATACCCATAGTGAGAATAATCATTTATTAAAGTGAGAAAATAGATAGCCCCATGACGTGCCTTAACATTCATGGGTCCGTAAATATCAGAGTGAATAAGCTCTAAAGGTTTATGCACCCTTGAAGCCTTACCAAATTTTTTTGCAGTTGCCTTACCAACTAAACTTGACTCACATCTAGGCAACTTAGCCTTAGTAAGTCGGTCTAAAAAACCTTCTTTAGCTAGTCTACTAAGTCTATCTTGGCTAATATGACCAAGTTTAGCATGTCATTTAATAGATTCAGAATCAGGGTCAAAATATGAAACATAAATAGAAGACAAATTATCATAACAAGCATCCAAATCAAGAATTAGAAAATCATTTTTTAATATAGCGTGGCCAAAAATATTGCCATTATACATAATATCTAATCCATAATGATTAGAACTAGAAACGAATCCTGATTTTATTAAAGTTACAAGAGACATAACATCGCACCTTAGGTGCATAGAGAGCATCATGGAGGGGCAAAGTATGTCCTCCACGTAACTTTAGCTGATATGTCCCTATCCCTAAGACATCTTATTCACTACCGTTTCCTAACACGACAGTTTGTGAACCCACTGGATACTGATGAAAGTCTACATAGCCAGCTCGATCTCAAACTATATGTTTGCTTGCTCTCGTATCTACAATCCAATTAGGAAGAGAATTAGCAACTAATGCATGAGAACAAACATATAAATCAGGAGTTATGGATAAGAAATGTACCTTCTTAGGTTCAGGACAATCCCGAGCAAAATGACCTTTCTTTCCACAATTATAATACTTCACACGTGTCATGTTTTTCTCTCCTTGGCCCTTAGCCTTGTGCTTCTTGACAATATGACCTTTTGATCCATTCCTTTGAGGAGGCCGAGAACCTTTTCTTTTACCTCGTTTGGCATTGTTGCTCTTTGGTCCTTTGCTTTTAGCAACAAAGGTCACATTGGAGGAGTCTGATGCTTTTAAGCGATCCTCCTCCATTTCGAGGTGCCTAGTAATCTCTGAAAGGGGTTTGACATTTTCATTATGTGTCAAAACAAGTTTCACATTCTTCCAGTGCTCATTATGATCTGGAAGAGCCCGAATCACATTCATGACTTATTCCTCTTCAGAGATAGCCCGGTCAGCTGCCTTAAGATCACGAACCATTACACTCATGGTTCATAAATGTTTAGCCATAGTATGAGTCGTATTAATCTCGTAGTTCATCTACTTGAGGTGCAAAGCACGAAGCCTTGTAGCAGATGTTTGACCAAAAGTGATCTTAAGTTTGTCCCACATATCCTTAGCAGTGGCACAATCCTCAAATTCTCTAATTAAATCGTCATGCATGAAATTCAACATAGTATAACATGCCTTACAATCCTTTTGGACCAATCTACATAAGCCTTTAAGGATGCTTGATATTGCTCACTAGCAGTATCAATATCATTTCCATCTTTGTCTTTGATTGAAGGCGCAGTCATTATTATGGTCAAATGTTCGAACAATTCTCGTTCATTTAGAAGGTACTGAATCTTCCTTTGCTACATATCATAATTGCACCCATTCAATTTTTCAGTAGTAGACAAATCATCGATCAAGATTTTAGTTGTCATATATACAAGTATATATAAACATGATATGAGACACATATACGAATAATTAAATTATAAAAAATATCATCATTCATATCATAAGATAGAAAATTTTACTAAGCTCATAATCATCACTTATGACATAAATTAGAATTTTTTAAAATTAATTATTCACATGAAACATATTTAAAAAATCTATATTTTTATATATATTTCACATGTTAAACCACTTAACATAACCTATTCTTATGAAAAACATATTAACATTTTTATTTTAATTTTATATAAAAACAAATTTATATACAAAATTATATAAACCTCATTTACATAATATTATTTTAAATATAATTCAAAATTACCCATAAAATATATTTATAGAATATTTCAAATTATATTATATAAAAATATATTTATGAAGCGATTAAAACACAATTAATTGGTAGAAACAAACAAAACAAATGGAGAAGTTTCAAACTTCTGCGTTGAAGTTCTATAAAATCATTTAACGCATTAACTTTTAAAATAAGATTGAGAAATTTCTGCCTGGATAATTTATGTGAAACCCATTTACTTAATGCGTTTGCAAGACATCACAATGAAGCTAAGGATTCTTGGTACTAACGCACAAACCATTTAATTTACACTCTCCTTTTCATGCATTAAAACAAACTTGTTATTCATGCATGTAATGCACACTCTCGTCACCATACAAACACGAAAATCAAGAAAGACTTTTGTTCCTCGTTATATAAAAGTATAAACATGACAAAAATGAGAGAATACTTTAAAGAAGAAGAAACAAAGTTTTTCGGTTTCTGTGTTATGCATATTTAATGAACAACTTTCACCTGTTCTGGCTTTGCATTTCCTCATCTACACTTTTCTCTCTTCTTGCTTTTAAACGTACAACAACCATTAAATGCATTTAATGGTTTTACTGTACATGAACACCATTTGTCCAATGCTTAGGTAATGAATTTGCCTTCGTACGTTATCTGTAAATATATACTACTGTTTCTTCGTTTTTTCAACGTAAAATGAACAACTTTCTCTGATTATATATATACTATTAATTCTTCGTTTTTTCAACGTGAAATGAACAGCGTTATCTGTATATATATACTACTAATTCATCTCATGCACAAAAACCGAAAAACTAAGCCCACTCATTTCATATAATAAAGATATAAGTGCATGAATTACGAAACAGAAAAACAAGAGAAAAAAAACATAAGATATCATCGTTGTTAACGTTTTTAGATGACAGTCATATAAACAAATACAAGAGACAAATCTATATTTAAAATATGACGTGAATTAAAACTTGGCTCAGATATTTATATTTAAAGACTAACTTTATTACGGAAGTATTGGATTGATTTGTTGCTTGCTAGTCTTTATTTTACCTAGTCTTTATTTTACAATTAACTATTAGAGTCATCGATTAATTTACATCTCAAATTCTAATATTTGATGATGTGATTCATACGAAGAAGAATGAAGAAAATTTAAAAATAAAAAGAAATTTTCTTTTATTATTATGAATGTAATAATTATTTCCTTTTCTTATACGAGGACGATAATTGTCATAAATTACTTCTTGTATAATTTCCAACACGAAGCGAAGCGAGTCTTAAGTAGGGGACATCATCACTTCTATCAGTTTTTATACGTTTATATAGATAATATATGTGAATAAGAAGAATTAAAATAGGGTTGAAACTATAGAATGACACGGGTGATTTTATTTGCTGTTAAGATGGTCGCAAAAAAAAAAGAAATACGCAACTATTTTTTGAAAGCAACTGGGACAAGTGAAGTAATACGGTGAGGATTGAGGACCAAGGAAAGAGAGTCAACCGGCGTAGGTTGACTGATAAGTGCGTGAGTGGGTCAGCCCAACCCAACCGAAAAAGTCACGTGGTTCGGTACTTTGAACATTTTCTCAGCTCGTGTAAATATAGGAACCGGACGCACTGCAGTCCTATATTTCAGTTCAGAGCGTGCCG
Organism: Erythroxylum haughtii; assembly: GCA_025504935.2. NCBI lineage: Eukaryota > Viridiplantae > Streptophyta > Magnoliopsida > Malpighiales > Erythroxylaceae > Erythroxylum > Erythroxylum haughtii. The sequence continues at coordinate 2,215,647 of JANSVB020000190.1, forward strand.
AATCAAAGGCTTCTCATACTATACTTCTCACTTGTTGCCTCTAGTGCTTAGGTACAATGCTCTACACGATCAACCTCTCTTCTCTCTCTCTTTCTTAAGTCCCATTGGTGTGTTTGTTGAATTCAGATCCAATGAATCGGTTCACTTTACGCTTTTTACTTCTTGTACAAAAGCAAGAATCAAAATCAATAAATGATCGATTGATTTTGTTATTTTTCATGGAGGTGGAACGTTATAGTCGGCCAGTGGCAAGATTGCATTTTGTTATTGATAATCGATTTTCATGCTTTTTCTGTGAAAATTTTTATATATCAACAGTGATAAACTGCATTTCTCTGCTTAACTGGGACATGGAATGGAAAGCATGTGCTCACGTGTCATGTATAAGCTTACCCGTGATCGAGCATTGTTTTTAATGAAATCGTTTTTCTTTTCATGGTTTGTCCAAACGATTATTGGTTTGGTTTTGCAATTTCTGCAGATTCTATTGTAGTTCACAATGGCTCCAGCATCAGCATCAGCATCAGCATCAGAAATAAAATCCAGAGGTGCTCTAAAATTTCCAGTAAAGCTAAACATTTCTAATTTATTCATGTAACTTCTAGCGTAGTTTCTTCAGTGCAGAGTGAAATATTGAGAGTTGATCGAGTTTTGGGATTTATGGTTTATGATTCTTTTTGTGCTCTGTTTTCTGCTAACGAATTTATTTACAGTGAATTCATTTTATAAATTGGTGCTGTTTTTCAAAATTGATGCCACTGGTTGCCCAATTACCTTGTTTTGTATCTGCACAGATGTTTGTATTGTTGGTGTTGCTCGTACACCACTGGGTGGATTTCTTGGTTCATTGTCGACTATATCTGCCACAAAGCTCGGATCTATTGCTATTGAGGGTTAGGATACGATCTTTTTCATTCCAGTTGCTGAATCTTGTATTATCTCCTTCAGATTGAATCTCTATTTTTTTGTTTACTCTTCCCTGTGTAAATTGCAGCTGCTCTTAAAAGGGCCAACATTGATCCATCCCTTGTACAAGAGGTCTTCTTTGGCAATGTCCTTACTGCAAATCTAGGTCAGGCTCCTGCTCGGCAGGCAGCATTAGGTGCTGGGATTCCCAATTCAGTCGTTTGCACCACGGTTAACAAAGTTTGTGCTGCAGGGATGAAAGGTGTTTTCCTGGCTTCTAACATTTTCTTTTAATCGTGTATGATTTGTTTCCCTCAAGGAACAACATTAGACCACATGAGATTCCTCCTTTTTGGACATTGCAGCAACTATGTTTGCAGCACAGAGTATACAGTTGGGCATCAATGATGTTGTTGTTGCTGGTGGCATGGAAAGCATGTCTAATGTGCCCAAATACTTTGCAGAAGCAAGGTTGGTTGATTATTTCCATCAGTGTAATTATAGTTATTTTTAGTTTGGAGAATTTCTGATATAGCAATCAATAAAAGCAGGAAGGGATCTCGCCTTGGACATGATACCCTTGTTGATGGAATGCTCAAAGATGGACTATGGGATGTTTATAATGATTTTGGAATGGGAAACTGTGCTGAAATTTGTGCAGATAATCATTCAATAACTCGGGAAGAGCAGGTAATGTGCAACACTTGCAACTAGCTGCCGCTCAATAAAAATTGCTGAGCTTAGTTGGATTCATGCAACTTGTGAGTAGATGTCTCTACTATCTTAATGTAAGACTAGAACTAAGTGAACCTATTGTTTTGTTATTGTGTGGTCATATGTATAGATCGATCCCATAAGGATATTTTAAATACTAGGTCTAACTCTCCTACTATTATGTAATTTATAATAACGAATGTGGTTGATTAAAACTAAGCCTAAATTAAATTAAACAGATCGAAATACCACTAGACATAATCAAACAAATAATAATATTTAGAATAAAATTCTCCCTAACATCATCTTGTACCTTTGATTTAACTAATTAGAAAGTCTAATGCTTGGATCAACGAAGTCCCCTAGTGCAATCAATTATCACCTTTTGATGTCTAGCCACTTATCTTTCAACTCATTAACCAATATATCTATGATTAACATTTAAGAATGTACTAAGTTCTGTGATACTTCACAAAGGTTGCCCTAATTCCAAAAGGGTTATACAGGTCTATTTTTAGCACATTATTCAATTGTGCCTAGATTAATCTATAAATGGGTTCTTTCGATAACATCTACTTGTAAATCAAGATCATGATTAAGCTTTCGCTTATATGTAATCAGTGTTAAGAACAACATAATATTTTACAAACATAGGACTCTTTATAAGAAAACTAAAATCAAGCTATACAAGTATTCGTTAGAGTTTCATCTAATATTTATGTCAAATAAATTAGGTATTAATCATTTTTGAAATGACAAAAAGAAACAAAATAATAGAACTTGTTACAAATGTTTCTCCTGATAATGATCCCAATTTGTTGACATGCTCTGCTTTCTTGGAATGATTATGATCTCTGATCTCATTGAAGATGGTTGCAAGATGTGTTTTAGGACTTTTAAAATCTAAAATTTCAATAGGGCTTTTAAAATCTAAAAGTTGAAGTGGCATTCTATTGAAAATATAGGTGGCTGAAAGGACTGCATCACCCTCATATTCCTTTGGAAGATTCATTGTGAACATGAGTGATCGAGCAACCTCCAGAATGTGTCTGTTCTTCCTTTCTACAACTCCGTTCTGTTCACTAGTATAGGCACAACTAGTTTGATATACTATTCCATTAGAATCTAGATAAGCATGAAATTTGCCATCCATATACTCCACTCCATTATTTGACCGTAAGATCTTAACTCCAGCATCATGTTGAGTACAAATCATTTTGTGAAAAGATTGGAAGAATGAAAAAACTTCATTCTCGGTTTTCATCAGATAAACCCACGTCAATTGGGTGCAACAATTAATAAAGGTTACAAACCATCTATGGCTAGAAAGAGAGAGAGTTTGAGTAGGACCCCAAATATTGGAGTGAAAGGTCATAAAAGGAATAGAACTCTTATTATTTGATAAATGATAAGAACTTCTAGTGTGTTTAGCAAGTTCGCATGCTTCACAAAGCAAAGAATTAAAAGAAGTTCTTTTAAACAAGTTTGGATAAAGTTTTGATAGAACAAAAAATGAGAGATGTCCTAACCGCCTATGTCACTGTAGAATTTTCTTATTAATCACATCATTTCCAAAAGACGCTGAATGTGCAACTATCAGGCGTCCTTCTCCCAAGACATATAAGCCACCCTGCAGTCTACCAGTTCTAATCCTCTTCCCTGTGTGAAGGTCCTGAAGAATACAATAGTCAGGAAAAATTCAACTTTGCAATTGAGGTGCTTAGTGATAGAATTGACGGAGAGAAGATTAACAGGAAAACAAGGTACGTGAAGTACTGAGGATAGGTAATATTGGGAGTACAGTTAATAGAACCTGTACCAGATAAGGAAGTAAAAAACCTATCTGCTATTCTAACATTATCTCCGTTGTTTCCATAAGAGTATGTTATAAATTTCTTTTGAGAGCCTGTTATATATTTGTTAGCTCTAGAGTCTATAATCCAAGGATTATCTTTAGAATTGTACTACTTAATACCTAATTTGGCAAGGTTTGATGCACCAACTGTAGAAGTAGAGTCTATTTTTGAGAGAAGTTATCTTAAGGCCTGAAGTTCCTCATTGGATAATCCCCTAGCTAACGATGTTTTAGACACTTTCGGAGGAGAGGCAAGAGGCCGGCGACCTTGGTGAAGAAAGAACTGAGGCGAAACACTGGCTGGAGGGTGGCACGTGGCGCTCATGTGTGGCAACTATAAAGAGACTGTGGTTGCACGTGGCGGTGTAGTTGATATCGGGTCTTTCATAGTGGAAGTCACGGTCACAATAAAGCAATCTAGGTAGGTGGTGAGAAGAAAAACACGTTGCTTTTTGGGCGAGTACACACTCAACCAGTATTCTTTCCTATCTGGAACGAACAATCAAGAAAAAGCAACCCCTAAATCAGATAGGGCTCTGATACCATGTTGAAAGTTGAAGATAATTTGTATTTCATGATTTTGTGTACATAGGAACAAGGGTTTATATACAAAATTCTTAGGACTATTTAGGAAGTAATGTAGCTATTAACTCTATGAAATCTATCAATTATAGGAGAGATTATAGGTGTAATTATAACAATATCAATGTTAATAATCTCTGGTCAACACTTAACTCATAACATAAAGCCAATTAGATCAAGGTTATTTGGATGGAAATCTTAGCAAAATATTAAATAAAATATACATACATTACATTTGTCAAAATTAGAGAATGGTAATTGAGGGATTGATAAAATCTCAAGACCTTCATAGCCTTTATATAGAACCAATTATATAAGTAAAAGATCTTAGACATAAAGAGGATAACTTTCCCTATTATAGTATAACTTTCCTAAAAATCCCACTCAAGTTGGAGCTTATATATCATAAGCTCCAATAATGACTTTAAAGATTGGATTCCTACTTTATCAACATAAACGATCAAAAGAATTCTATCAGCTTCAGAGCGATGATAAAACATGGAGTGATCCACACCACATCGATGCAGACCAAAACTCCATATGGAGACTTGTTAAGGCAACACACTAGATTAGTCTCCCTTTGAGTTACAAACCTTGGGGGTTGTTCCATCAAAATAGTCTCCTCAAGATCACTATGAAGGAAATCATTTTTTACATTGAGTTGATGAAGAGGCCAATTATGTGTAGCTCCCTATGCAATGAAAACACGAACAAATGTCAATTTGGCTATAGGAGAAAAAGCTTTAGTATAAGGTGTATAACCTTTAGGATTGAATTTAACATTGAACACGCAATGACAACCCTGTGTCTAATTATGTAGATGAGTAACTAAGTCCCGTGTATTATTAGCATACAAAGCCAACATCTCTTCTTCCATGGCATGCCTCTATCCAGGATGATTCAAAGCTTTTGAAGCAGAATTAGGTACAGGTATAGAAGATAAAGTGGACACAAAAGTAGCATATGATGGTGATAATGAATCATAAGAAATAAAGTTTGAGATAGGGTGTGATGTACAAGACCTTCCTTTACGGAGGGCAATTGGCCAATCATGATCATCATATGGTGGAGTTGAAGATGAAGAAGACAATTGTGACGAGTATTAATGATGCAAAAGAACTTAAAGTTTATAAGAGAAATAAAAGAGGGAAGATCAACCAATCATAAGCTTTAATTTGATGGGATGAGGATTGGGAATTGAATTAACATCAAAGTTAAGGCTGAAATCCATATTATATTAGGATTCCTTATTAGATGGGAAGTAGTGGTGTTATAGTATTCTATTTTAGATATTATATCCTAGTTCTTTAGGACTTATAAAATTTTTATTAGAATATGATTTAAATTAGAAATCCTTTTCTTACCAGAACAAGGATTCTAAGAACTCTATATATATGTACTTAGTCTTTCATCAATAAAATGGCAATCTGGAATTTTTCTATAACTTGACAGTTTTCAATTCGAAGGTGTGATGCTTTCTTCTCAGAGTTAGAGCCTAGGAATGATTCTTAGACCTTAGGAGTGATTCGATTCCTAGACCCTAGGAGTGATTCCTAGTTTTCTACTATCCATTCTTTGTGTTCTTTCCTAAAATCCCAGTAACCCTAGCTCAAATTCCAGCCCTCTTAAACCTACATTCTAGCCATCTCAAACTTATATTCCAACCATATCAAACCCTAAAATCCTAAGCCTAAAATTCCAAACCTTAAATTTCCAGCTTTACAAAATCTGAAAATTCTGCATTCCTGGCCAAAATTCAACCTTGAAACCTAATATTTCAGCAGCCTAATACCATCCACACTTCCTAATTTTGTGCTTCAACTACTAGTTCATAATTCCTCTATTTGTCCTACATCAGGGAATCTTCTGGTTGTACTTCTTGATGAGTGCATCGAGTATACAAATCAGGGCGAGATAAAAGTTCCAAAGGAGTAGGATTAGTTTCAAGAACTGGAGTGACATAATTAGGAGCCATAAAGTTCCAAAGAAATGATCAAAAGGAATTGGTAGACACTCATCAGTGTCAGTAGATACAGACTAAGTATAAAAAAATATGGTGTATCTTCAAAGAATGTAACATCAATAACGAAGGGCTGAAACATTTGTACCCTTTTTGCATATGAGAGTATCTGAGAAAAAAGCACTTTATAATTTTTGGATCTAATCTATCTATACCAAGCTGAAGCTCATGAACAAAACAAACACAACCAAATACCTGAGGACTAATAGAAAAGTTGATAGGGAAAGAGCATAGAGAATGGAGTTTTACCCATTAACACAGAAGATGACATTCAATTGATAAGAAAACATGCAATGAGTACATCATTTCTCTAGAAACTTTTGGGTACATTCATGTGGATTAACATGGTACGAGTTGTTTCAACAATATGTTGGAGTTTTCTTTCAGCTACTTCATTTTGTTGAGGAGTATGTCGGCTGGAAGATTGATGTTGAATACTATGTTATTTCAAGTAGCTGGAGATTGAACTAGAGAAATATTCTCTAGCATTATCACCACGAAGAATATTGATTTGGGTATTAAACTGATTTTGAATTTCAGCACAGAAAGAACAAAAGATAAGAGAATAACTCTGGACAATCTTTCATTAGAGATGACTAAGTTATTTGAGAGAAATCATCAACAAAAATTACGAAATACTGAAATCCCAACTTGAACTTGACACGAATTGGATCCAAATATCTATATGAACTAACATAAAGGTTCTTAACTCTTTTACTAACTCGAGGGAAAAACAAAGTATGCTGATGTTTTCTAAGATGATATGGCTGACAATTTAAGCTAGAAATAGACTTTTAACACTGGTTTTACTTTCTTGAGATTTTCTAATGATGGATGACCCACTCAACTATGAATATCAATGAGAGAGATTAACGTTGGATATGCAATGAATGATTGCAACTCGCCAAAGTAGGATATTCCATTTGATTCACTCCATTCTCCAATCGTCATCTTGGTCTTCAAATCCTAGATAATGACATTATCAGGGTAGAAAAATACAGTTGTTTAGTCAATTTGCTTATAGACATAAGATTGAAAGGAAAGCTTGATACAAATATTGTAGAGGGTAAAGTGAGAGAGGGACAAGGATGAGATGATCCAACATCTTTAATAGTGGCTGTTGATCCATCAACAATGAGAAGCTTATCATTATGAGACGCAAGTAAAGGAACGATATGGTCAAAATTAGTTATTTTCCCTGAAATATGATTAGTGGCACTAGAATCCAATGCCTATGACTATTTTTTAGGAATAGATGAATAACAGGCTGTTGGGTTACCTCGATGAGCCACAGATGCCATAGAAGAAATTGATGCCTGCTTAGCTAACTGATATTGCAACTACTTGGTATACACATCCCGAGATAAGGTAACAGATGGTTGTGAAGCTATACCCAAAGAATGTTCTTCAAGAGACGATATATGAGCTGCTTGTAAATGGGGATTCTTATCCAACAGGTCGTCTCATCATGTCCGCCTCTATCACAATGTGTGCGGTGAAGTCATGAATCTTTTCCATGATCTCCTCTACCCCTATGAACACCACATCCTTCTCGACTTCCCCCATAACCCCCTTTGGCTTGTGAGCCAGATTGTGCCGCAAGTGTTGACCTATCAGAGTTTTTCTCCAGTGGACTTTCCTAATCCATAGAATGAGAGAGTCTAGAATATACTTTAGCTAAGGATAGAAAGTCTTCTCCCAAGATTTGTGCTCGTATAGGCTTAAACTTAGGTTTCGATCCTGCTAGAAATGTCATGGTCATCAAGTGCTCCTTTAGATTTTGAACTCCTTAACATTAGATGTAATTTGAAAGAGAGAATTCAACTCTTGAAATGCACGTTTCACTTTCCCAAATTATCCAAAAAAAATTCCTTCTTATCTGGACTGAAATAACTCGACAAAGATATGACACATGCAAAGCATATTTCCAGAATATAGAAGCTTGGTATAGTCCTAAGCTTGTTCGTACTAATATGAGAAAATAGGATTGAGATTTCAGGTTCCATAGAATCGAAAAATATGTAGTAATTGTGCATCATCAGCTTACCAATTTTCCAATATTTTCTGATGTGAGGTGGGACAACTTTCTTTGACCTTTGAAGAACAATTCTACATTGTTATACCAGAAAGAATAGTTGTTACTATTCAAAAATTGTTTGGCGATTTGCAAATTGAAAGAACCCATCGTTGCGATAATTGTTGGAACACTCGTTAGTGATTTATTATTAGAGTCTGACATCCTCTTGGTATATTTGATAAGTTTTCTGACTATCGAATGCTAGTAACACTGCTAACGGCGTTCTGGAATATATGAAAGACTTTACTATTGTCAAGATACCCAAGTTCTGGTTGGCTTTTGCATAAAGCAAGATGAGAACCCTGTTCACAATGAAGAGGTGAGCTGACCCATTAAATTGTCATTGTCAAAAAGGTCGTCAATTGGCAGCGCATGATGTCTACGCGCCTACACACGAATGATTTTCTGATGACACCATTGAGTGATCGACGGAAACTCTTGGTTGCTTTTGTGTGTTTGGTTTTTGGTTTTTGGTTTTGGTGAGTGGAGATAAGAGTTTTGGGTAGGTCAAAAAGTTTCATGGTTTTACGGTAAAAGAGATTTTGGACAGGTATGAGGTTTTGAGGATTTGGGATTAACTTGACTTTGATACCATGTCAAAATCAGAGAATGGTAATTGAGGGCTTGATAAAATCTCAAGACTCTCATAGCCTTTATATAGAACCAATTACATAAGGAAAAGATCTTACACATAAAGAAGAAATCATATAATAAAGAGGAAATCATAGAAAGTAAACTTTTCCTAATATAGTAAAACTTTCCTAACAACATGCACATCAATAGCTGGCTTTTTAAGATGCTCTTTTCAATTTATTTGACATGCATTTTTGTAATTGATCTTTCAATGACATGTTTTTGTGATTATTGTAGGATAACTACGCTATTCAGAGCTTTGAACGTGGTATTGCTGCTCAAGATAGTGGGGCCTTTACATGGGAAATTGTTCAGGTCAGACATCTAGTATTCAGTCTATTGATATTGTCTTGATTTTTTGTTTCAATGTCATGTATTTAATGTTGATTTTTCCTTGATGGTCTGTTTCCAGTATCATGTATTTAATGTAGTTCCTTGCAGGTTGAAGTGTCTGGTGGAAGGGGAAGGCCTTCCACTATTGTTGATAAGGATGAAGGTTTGGGAAAGGTATACATTGTTTCTTCTTTGTATGTTATTGCTCAGACAGTTGTTGGCATGTAATTGTGAGGTTAGCTAATTTAGTTGCTTATTGATAGTGTGGAAATAATCATAAGAATAATGTCTAATTCTTTTTGCATCATTGACCATTTGATCTTAAAATTTGTGAATGAATTGATTTGCCATTCCAGGAAGGTGAGAAGCTTAGTTAAATTTCAAGGCCAACTTCCTTCCTTCATTTGTGGTCATCTGCTCTAGTGCTGCCTCATTTAGTTGCATGCTGTTCCACACAGTCCCTTCCGAATCTCTGGTTGAGATTCAGTAAACTTTCTACTTGTCATGCTATCAGATTCTTATGTGCTGACTTTTATATTTTCTAGTTTGATGCTGCAAAATTGCGGAAACTCCGGCCAAGTTTCAAGGAGAATGGAGGCACTGTTACAGCTGGCAATGCCTCTAGCATAAGGTTTTCTTCATACACTTCATAGTGACACAATTTTCAAGTAGCGTCTTCTCATTAAAATCCTCATGCACATACTTATCTCAAGAAATATTATGTTGCCTGGTGCACTTTTCTACTTATGACTTTTTAAAACCTTTTACGGTGTGATCAAGTTTAATGATTGGAAGGCGTTAAGCATGTTATTCCTTTGGTAGAGTTGTGCTTACTGCACTATTCTGTTCAAAATTAGAGCTAATACTTCACTGAAAGTTATATTTAACAGCGATGGTGCAGCAGCTTTGGTACTTGTGAGTGGAGAAAAGGCCCTTAAGCTTGGGCTACAAGTGATTGCAAGAATCACGGGATATGCTGATGCTGCTCAGGTAATTCATGAACACATCAAATACTGAAAAGTGTGCTGGAGCAGTTCCAAACACTTGAAATTAATGAATTGAGGAGTTTGCCATACAAACATTGTGATCCATGTAATTTTCATCCATAATGAACATATTTCACTATTCAGGCACCAGAGTTATTTACAACTGCTCCGGCCCTGGCAATCCCGAAAGCTATTTCGAATGCTGGGTTGGATGCTTCTCAAGTTGATTACTATGAAATAAACGAGGCCTTCTCGGTTAGTATTTTTCTTTGTTCATTTTCTTATCTTCGGTTACATATCTGGTTGGAAATCTCCTAATTGATAATGGTTAAGCAGGTTGTGGCTCTTGCAAATCAGAAACTACTAGGACTTAATCCAGTGAGTATCCGAACATAGTTGTTTGTATCCCATTCTTTTTGTCCTTCCTGTATTTTTGCCTGCATATTAGTGCATAGAAGTGCAATGCATGTCGTAAGATATTGACCATTCTTGACACTGTGTTCATAAAATGCTGCATATGGATTCCACCCATTGTTTCACTTGGTTCTTTATACCAGTTCACATTCCCTGTCAGTTTTTGCTAAATATTTGAATTTAGGAAAGCATAATGAGGCACATTATTAATCTGCCAACAGGACAAGGTTAATGTACATGGTGGAGCTGTATCCCTGGGGCATCCTTTAGGTTGCAGTGGAGCCCGGATCTTGGTCACGCTCTTGGGGGTATGTTTCTACTGGTTGAATAATTATTTTGATAATTGATGGATACGCTGAACCATCATCCCAACTTTCTTGGTGTCCTCAAACGATTATGATACATAATTGTGTGCTGTATTGTATGTATGCTTCTGCACATTGGACCACGTGTTAATGTTAATTTGTAATTCAGCAGTGAGACTTTTGTCATAATGTAGGTACTAAAGCAGAAAAATGGAAGATACGGTGTTGGTGGTATTTGCAATGGGGGAGGAGGTGCATCAGCCCTTGTTGTAGAGCTTCTGTAGGCCTTCAATAATTGGTAACGTATACATCGTCCAAATGACTTGTTTTGAGTTACCAAAACCCAATGGTAGTTCCAACTATTATATTAACGCTATATTGATGCATGTGGATCGTATTTCTTGTGCTACTGGTGACAGATTTGGTTGCATTTCATTTGTGCCTATTTGAACTACAAAACAACTCACTCCATTTAAGAAATGTTGCTATGTTAAGTTGCAGCGTATAAATTGTGTTTGCTATATTGTTTCTTACGTGCTCTTTTCATTGACTAAAACGAAAATTTTCTGATATGGTAGGAAGAACATAATTTTCTATTTCAAGTAGATTAACTTTTGTTTTTATCTTTCTGTACACTGGACTACATACAGGAGCCGATCAAGCTTCAACTCCTCGATGCATGTGGGTGACTCGGTCCATCAGAATCAACAGGAGGTTAGGACCTCGTGGAAGACATTATGTCAGTCTCAGTATTTGCTGTCCTGCAATTTTATTCGGCTTCCATCTTCGTTTTCTTCGTCAATAAACCAGAAGTGCGTTTAGTTTGCTTTTTAATTAAAACAAAATTGTGGGTACCAGGGAGGAATAGAAGCCAAAGGAAACAATTAGGTTAGAATTAATAATACTCCCATCAATATTTTTAATTTAGTTTGGAAGTTATGTTTGAATTCATAAATCATAAGTAAATGGTTTCTCATATCATATGGCTAGTTAAGAAGTCTGATTTATGATAATCAATAGTGCCTATTACGAGTGGGAAGGAAATTGCTTTTATTCAAACAACCTTTCTATTATGTAGGGATAAAGTTTCATATTATCAAACCTTTTAAGATCTCACTTTATTGTGGGACTTCAGATTAGGTGTGATGATGATGATACGATTTTAGACAATCATATTATGAAATACTCAGGTAATGCTGGAAAAATACCAATACTATATGAATCAGTATGCTTGTTGCACTGTTGTGTGGAATTTGACCATACAGACATGCTGGCATATTAGTCGCTTCGCGCATGCCTCAGTTTCACAGACCAGCTCCTCTTCGCGACTCCTTCGCACTTCCTAGTAAAAACAAAGATATCGCAAGCCCATGGAATCGTTTGTGCAGGAGCTCGATACGCTTGAGACAGCTTCCAATATCAATTCACTTGCCTAAATCCATACTATCACCACCTAATCATAAGACCTTACTAACTTTTAATGACTAGTCCAATTAAAGAGCACGTCTATCGTCGTTTTACACCAATTAAAGAGCACAACTATCGTCGTTTTACTTTGTAATACAAACACTACTTGAAGTGGTAATAAACTTCTTTGTATTATACTTGATTCAAGCATTGGATGAATCTGAAAAAATCCGATTGTACCATTGGTACACTAAATGTCGAAAAATTATTGAACTAAGTTTTTAAATTAAGAAAAATTAAAAGAAATAAATTAAAAAATATATTTCATAAAAATAAAAACTTTAAATAGTTGTTATATTTAAAAGTTATTTTTTATATATTTCAAAAAAATAGAGATGTTGAATCGGAATTTTAACTGTTTTTTATTAAATTATAATATAAGACCAAATTTTAATAGGAAGTTAAATTTTCATATTAGTAAAAATATTTTTTTATGTTTATTGATTACTTTCTTCTAGTCATGGTATGTGACTATATAAAATAAGATCCTTAAATACCTCTATTGGCAAAAATGTTTCATCAAAATTCAACTTTTTAAAAAAATTTTGTAACCTTTATTTATTATCCTTAGTTTGTACGTGTTGATATTATCATTCATATCAATTTTTCTCTTAAAAAATCCACTCACATGTAATATGTTTATTCTTATGATATGCATCCCCCAAACTCTTGACAATTAAGCTCAAATCTAACCCAAAGTTAATGAATTAGACTTGTGTTGATAGAGATTTAAGTCAAATTCATGTTTTGTTATAAATTTTCAAGAATTAGATTAGGTTTAAGCTTCGGTTCAAGCTGAACTTCATTACTTAACCCAACTTAAAACCTAACTATATTTAAAAAACACATCTTTATTACACATCCTTTGTACAACTTAACCTATTCCAACTTTATTTTTGTTCCAAAACGATGTCATTTTACTTGTAAACAAACTTAAAACAACACCATTTTAGGTCTGAAACAGGTTTGGAACATGTTAAGTGGTATAGAGGATCTGATGTCGTCTTAAGGTTACTTACTCTCTCTTTTTCTTCATCATTATCATTGCCCTTAGCTCCTCTTTGACTCTCTTAATATATCTCTTATTTCTCCCCTAAGATCTTCTGTCTTACTTTTTCTGTACCAACACTGTCCTATTTAATTTCAACCATTTATTTATGTGAGTCCCATATAAATAAATAGTTGAGATTAAATAAGACAGTTAATACAGAGGAAGTGGGATAGAGGATCACGTCCTCTTATTTCTCTTTTTTGTTTTTCATCTATTCTCTTTCATGATTTTTGCTTCTTTTCTCTCTTATAGTTTGACATTTTTTTTTCAAAAAAAATGTCTACTTTTTCATGTACTCTTTTAACTCTAATATTGAATTGCAGTGGGTGATCTCCTTACGTTTTAAAGTTTGCATCTTTCTCGTTGTCTTGAAGTTTTGTAATGAGAGGATAAGGTAAAAAGAAGTGGGTGTCTTTTGGAAGTAGCAAAAAAGATAAGAGCTTGATTTGGATTTTGCGGCGGGTATCTCTTTGTGTCTTTAAGTTGGCATCTTTTTCGATGTCTTGAAGTTTTACAGTGAGAAAGAAGGTATAAAGAAGTGGTTATCTTTTAGCATTTAGGAGCAACAAAAAATACGGAACCTATAATCTCAGTCGCATTGAGTTCGTAAAGGGGTTTTTTTTTTTTTTGGTTTAGGTGAGATTGTGGGGTCAAATCTCTCTTATGTATATAATTGTTTAAAATTTGAAGCCAGAGTTTTGTTTTTCGCAAGGGACCTACTTGATTCAAGTAGAGATTAGTCAAGATATAGATGGTTAAAAGGTACCTTTCTATAATTGAGACTCTCCTAGAACACCTTTTGAGCAAAAGAGAAGAAAACAATAGAGATTATGATCGGGTCCGACGGTTCGGGTAGCCCGTCATAGGCGCAACCCGAGGGGCTACCTCGAGATTTGGAGTTCCGGGACTCGGGCCCATCATGTTTGGTATTAAAGCTTAGGTTAGTTTGTCCTTGGCTTAGAATGCATCATAGGATGAAATGTGTGTTATATGATTTCGTGTGCATTTGATTGATTGCATTAAGTGACATG
>JANSVB020000190.1:2230120-2240532 GCA_025504935.2 Erythroxylum haughtii
GGAGGTGCTATGTCAAAAAAGGTGGTCCCCATGCTCAAGGAAAAAGCATGCACCGCAAGCCAGTCCGCGCAGCGGTTATTCTCGCGGTAAGTGTGTCGAGGTAGAACAACTCAGTTCCGGATCAGTAACTCATTGATGCCCCAGACAAGAGGATTGAGAGTGAGAGATCGCTGTGGGCCATCCGAGAGGAGCTCGATCACCGCAATAGAGTCTAGTTCCAGCACCACTCGCCGGAAGTCAAGGTTCTATGCCAAGAGGAGACCCGAGTAAACTCCTCAGAGCTCAGCCGTAACTGAGGAACATCGGCCTATAAGCTGCGCAAAACCACCAAGCCAAGCTCCACAACTATCCCAAAGAAGACCCCAGCGGTAGCCAAGGAAGTGTCCTGGCAACATGCACCATCCGTATTCAACTTAACCCACATTGAGACAGACGGGTACCACCCAAGACAGCGGGCATATGGCAACTTTGATATACTGTTAATCATATCTAGTGTATAGTCTTGTCTATCGATTTGGATAGAACTTTATTTAAAAGATAAACAACAATTTTAAGGGAAAACCCTAAAAGGAAATAGAAAGTTTTATATGATTATAAGGGAACACACAAGTCTAATTAATAAAAAAATAATTTTCCAACTTTAGTGTAAGTGGATCTAGGTTCACATACATTCAATTATATCAGCTCTAATAATTCCCTGTTATGTTCTCCCTTTTTACTAGAGGTTAGTTTGATCATCTTTTTAACAAACAATATTTTTAGGTTTCATATGATTCCTAATCAAAAGAATTAAATATATTTCTATTTGTAACTTTGTTGTTCTAGATTCACCGATTTGTCTAAACTTGCAATATTATAAATAAGATTGATTTTTGTTACTTATTTTTTTTGGTTGTTTATATTAAAAACTTGCCCTTCAAGATCTAATTCATATAAACTATTTATAAGTAATATAACTTTATATTAAACATTATCTTTATAAGAGATTAACTTTTAATACAAATCATAAAGACAAATCTACTCAAATCTAAATAAGAAATGGAATAAAGTTTCTAATAATAAATATAATACCATGTATGCAAATAGTTATAATAATAACTATTATTATTTTTTAGTCTTAGTGCTAGGCCAAAAGATAAAGCTAAATATAAGTTGTACAATTATTGTAACAATTCTTGCTCCATTGTCAACTTGCGTATTCACTTTACCTTTCCTCAATGATCTATTATTTATTAATAGTTGCATTTTATTACACATGCGAGAAACATCTAATGCTAGACACCCAATATTGTAGAACAAAATTAGAAAGATTGATTTCAATAAAAAAAAGTAGTTAAAGATGGAATTATCTTAAGCTTCCCATCCACCAAGATTGGAAGTTAAACTTTCCCATTCCTCTTCTAATTTTCATCAACTTGAAAAAAAAAACCATATCCTCTTGTCATTGTTTTTCTTCTTAAACTCCAATGTCATGAAGATGTCCAACAACTAAAATTCCAGGTATTTATATCTATATTAGCTCCAAACTATTGCTAGAAATATAAACTATAGTCATTATAATGGTTAGCGATAATGATATTATTAGATCAATTTGACATTTTGGTTGATCAGTGTTCCATATTGATTGATCAATATGTTGAATAATATCATATATAAACTCATAGTATAAAGTTTTTCAAAACTCTTACACATTAGTCAACCACACTTAGATATTAACCAATTAATATCTTTAAAAATACTATATTAGTCAACCACACCTACACATTCATCGAACAATGTGTCTAATGTACATTTTAAAAGATTTTTTAAGTTCTTTTAAAGATCAAACCCCACTTCTATAACCAAAAATAAAAAAATTATTTTAGAATTTTTCTAAAGAATATTTTAAAGATCAAAAGGATTTTCCTAAAATCAAAATCTTTATTCTTTTGATGTAGAAGTAAGAATGCGTATTATAAGGCGTCTCAAGATCCTGTTTTATTGTGATACTTTGGATTGGGTGTGATGACGACGACGACTCCTTTTGACGAAAGAAAATATTTATACATAAGTTCAAAAGCATGGAATGCTTATGTATGAAGAGCCCCTAAAGCATTAAAATTATTAAGTGGGAGATAAACGAAAGATTACAAATAAATTTGTAGAATACTTGTATTTTGATCTGCCTTGGTCTTAGTATCTTATTGACTTCATTTTATTTGGTCTCTCAAAATTATTTCTTGGCTTCATTTTATATTGTTTTCTTTAAATACATTAAAAAACAAATCATTAGTAGTAACTATGCTTTTTCATCATCAAAACATGGATTGTAACTTCTTTTGATTCAATGTTTTATAAAGCCAATATAACCTCTATGGCTTGCTTCATTGTACAGGGCTTTAAAAAAATATCAAGCTTATTTTTTCTATCCAAGAAAAATTATATCATTTTTTCCATAGGTGCTCCAATGACATCCTTTAACTTGATAAGCTATACTAGGTTCTAAGAAGACATTATACTTACAAAATATTTAGGTTTATACTCTTAACAAGGTTGACTAACAAAGATTACTCACTACTGCTGTAACTGTTATATAAAAAAATTGAAAATTAGAGCATTAAGCTCTTATCTTTTGCAGCAAGGCTACAATGTTTCACCTTGATAATCAATGGATTACAAGTTTGTTGGAGTACTCATATTGAGATCTCTATGTCAATTGTGAAGATAATGGAAAAGAAGGGAAAAAAAAATCTATGGACTGGTGATAAGAACAATCCAACCAAGACAAAAAGTAAAATGGAACAAGGTCTGGTTTAAAAAGGCTCTCCTATGAAGCTAACATGGCTAGCTACATACAAGTATAGCCTAATCAAGATGAGATAGGGCAGATGGTCAGGTGTCGTAACAGTCAAAGGGTATGGTAAACATCAAGTCCATTAGGATTATGAATAGGATCTTGCTTTACAAACACATATGAAGACTGTGCAGTGATGATCAAGCTCTATGAATTAAATAGGTTCACATTAATTTTCTCAAAGAAAAAGTCTTTCAGGTTGATAAACCTAAGATGAAAACTTCATAAACATTTAGACAAATCCTTATCCACAGATTAACAATGAGGAATGTCATGAAGTTCACTATTTGTAATGAAAAAAAACTTTATTCTAGCACGACGATTGATACTTACTTAACCCTCTGTATAAGTATATTGCCATAAAAGCCATAACAAAAGGATTAAAATTTGAAATAAAAGTTGAAGTCATCATTCACAATAATTAATGGGAGTGACTAGTTCCAATGTCTAGGCATTTCTCCAACAACATAAGCATTTCCCTTCTTATCGATCGAATGAACTAGTTGAGGATCCAGTGAAGTGGACTATGCATTTTTCAAGGCCATTCACAAACTTCTCGGTTTTTCACCTTATTAAAGACCTCAATCCTACTATTCAGTGGCGGAAAATATGGTTCCTTGAATCCCTTTCCAAAACTAGCTTCATTTTATGGCTAGTGTCAAAAGAAAACTTTAGACTAGAGATCAACCAACTTCATTCTATTGATAACCATAAGCTATCGCCTTTGCTCAGGATTGTTACAAAATCACATTCTCTCCTATCATCTAGAAACAAATTTTAGTAATTTTAAACATATAGGAGCTATCATGGAATGGGAAGCCACTATCAATTGGATCTTCACTTATTCCCTTCCTAATAGGTATGATGGTGTAATTCTCAAGCTTTCCTTTAGTTTTTGTGTTTATATAATACAAGAAGAAAGAAACGTTGAAATCTTCATCAAAAATCTAAAATTACAAAACAAGTAGTCAATTAGCCCCTTCTGTGGAATAGAAAGACAATATAAGCAAAAGTTTTGACTACTTGTAACAGTGCTTGCCTACTTGATATTCAATTAGCACTTATGTGGAATAGAAAGACAATATAAGCAAAAGTTTTGACTACTTGTCTCAGTGCTTGCCTACTTGATATTCAATTAGCACTTACGTGGAATAGAAAAACAATATAAGCGAAAGTTTTGACTACTAGTGCTTGCCTACTTGATATATCAATAACTAGGATAAAAAAGAACACAAAAATTTGATTGCTTGCTAATTAAATGATGATTAGAAAAATAAACTTCATTTAGGTAAAAGTCTAACTTCCCACTGCTTCACTGAAGTTAAAGAATAAATATTTTAGCTATAAAATTTCCATTTTCATCTTGCTTTCTTACAACTTGGCATCAATATGTCAACTGAATGCATCTACCTCTTCTAAACATTTTTCCTTTAGTTTCATATAAAGAAAGAAAAAGAAAAGAAATGGTTGTATCAGTTGACAAATATAAGATAGAATGTGTGAAATTCGATAGAGGTGTAATAGAATTAGATGCAGGGCTGAAATCATATCATCTTTTCAAACTTATCAAGCCTCTTCACCCGTTGCATTGACCTTAGAAACAATGTTAGAAAAACTCCTGCATGTACACACATTACGGATGAGTTCAGTCGCAAAACATGGTGGATTCTGTACCGTGGATGGCCTAACAACTCTGATCTTACGAAATAGTGATGAACTAAGTACTCACCTGCCCCAACAAAAGATCCGTTGGCAAAAAATTGGCTGCCTTGTGTAGTGAAGGTCATTCCAAGATTTAATAGGGTACCTCCAATTACTGAATACATGGTTGCCATCTGTAGTATTGTCGCTTTCCGAGCTGCTCTCTCAGACTGGTAAATGATTGTTCTTATTAGAAGCAAGGCTAAACTCATATTTTAGAAAATTTAACAAAAGAAAAGGGCAAGATACCTCAAGCACACGAACTCTAAGTTTCAAGTCTCCTGCTTCAAGTTGTTTCACAAATTCCTCAATGCGCTGAACTCTGTATGGCATGGATATTGTGGAATTTCTAGCCTGAAATGACACGCCAGTGTTCTCAATGGAGGCTTATATACTTTGTAATCTATTGGATTTCATAAGGAAGCACCTTAGAAGCTACAGAATTTGACACTAATTCTAGGAAGAAAACTGCAAATATGAGAAAGTTGTGATAAGATAAGAGGGATACAAGTTAGTACATCATTAGCTTGTTTCCTTATTTCCTGCACCAGTTGCGTTCCAGAGCGCTGCCTTTGTCTTAAATCTAAGAGCTCCTGTAAGGGTTGACAATGTTAATGAACCTTCCAAGGCACTAAAAAGGGCATAGGGGAAGCAGTTACAAGGAAGGAATAATAATAAGCAACCTGTGCGTAAGGTGCGGCAACCTTCGCGAAAGAAAAATCAGGGTCAAGGGTGTACCCAATACCTGTAAGTGAGCGACATAATTAGAAAAGATAGAAATTAAGCAAAAGGGTAAAACATAGTATTTATTGAAGTCAACAATATCATGTACTTGCTGTTTTTTGTTCTTGGGAGGGTAAAGAGAGATATAAGGCAAGGGATAGAGAGAAAGAAAATACCTTCAAGTGTTGAAAATGCTCTTAAAACAAAGGTGAACGTGGATGGGAACCGGAATGGCTGATCCTGAGCTATTGCAAACAAATCCTGCAAGGATAGATGTCATGAAAATAGGCTCTCTGGGCACACAATATCATAAAATTTATGAGTGCATCACCAGATTTCTTTAATTCAGATAAGAATATACATATGAATTATATTTTCAATCTCAAATAAAGGAGCAGAATTTTGGAGAATTTTTTCCACCACATTGTGCTCATTTTTCATTCCTTGGTATAGATCTCTGCTTAAAAATTACCTTTCTTCAAATCTACCAAATCCAAAGACAGGAAAAATAAGGCCAAATGTTTAAATTTACCCTCTCTATGAAAAGGCCGATTTGGAAAGGCAAGCTTTTATAATAAATCAATTCAAAGAAAACATATTCTTGATTAATGTCATTCCTTCCCTTCCTCTCATTCCTCCTTTCTAATTCCCTCACCAACAAAGTGTACTATGAAGAATCATATGCATAGCCTATGTCTCAATCATCGAAAACATTATACATACGTGATAGGAGACTGTTAAAAGGCAATATCAGAGAATGCAATTGAGGACTTGATCCGATCTCAAGACCCTTGGAGCCTTCATATAATGGTAAGAATCAATTACATAAAGAAAGTCGACCTTAGGAATAAATAGGAAATCATCACAATTACACAGATTGATAGTCTCCTAATGGAGACTTTTAGGCATTTTTGCTGCATACCTCTCCGATTGCAGCCAAAGTCTGTTGCTGATCAGGTGATTGGCTCAACAAATTGTCCAGGAAAAACTGCACAGATCTCCTCACCTAAGAAGAGGGAAAGAGAAGTACTTTAAAGGACCATAGTACCAAGTGTATATCAGAAGCACTTACTAAGTGACCACGATCATTTTCTCAATAACGATTGTATGGCAAATGTACTTACTGCTGACAAATCTCCTGTGGGTTGAAGGGCTTCAAGATCTATTAGGCTTTGCATAACCTGCATTTGTAGGTAGTTATCAGTTGAGAATAAACAAGCAAGCGAAAAAAAAAACTCAAACGCTAGATGAAGTTGATTGCATTGTTTTTTCAACTTGCTGGTCACTCAAAAAAATCAACAAGAGTACAATATGTGATCATTAACATTGAATTTAATGTTCCAATAAATATTCTGTTGCAAAGATAAAAGACAATGTATTATTAACAAGAATCTGTATATGTTCAATATTTTGTGTGTTGTGTGCACAAAAAAATTGGTTGTGCAAAACTTCAAATTCATGAAGTTTCTAGAACAGGTGATTGTGGAAAAGTTTCTTTCAATTAGCTTCCCGGGCTATCTAAACAAAGTGAAACCATATTTCTAGTATTCATAACTTTAGTTGTCTCTGTCAATTTCCTAAGTAGAATGTTTAGAGACTTTGAGGTGTTGAGTGGCACACGTTAGCTAAAATTGCATCTGAACCATTTTCAACTTTGTTCTACTAATGAAACAAAATTGGGATAAAGACACAGACCTCTACTACGGTTTGACTCATTTATAAAAACTCCTGATTTAATATTCTAAAAAAAAGTCCTCATACTTTATTAAAAAGACACACATATCCCTTATATTAGTTTTCTGTCAACTTTTTTAGCGAAACTGACACGACATGTTTCAAATAGTTTCACATATCAATTCCATCAAGCTTTTTAATGAGAAAATTAACAGAAGGGATGAATGAATCTTTATAACAAAGTATAAAAGCTTTTTTCAAATATTAAACACTACGGGATTTTGAGAAATCAAATAAATCACAGTGTGTTTGCGTCTTATACCTAAAAAAGATTTAGAAATAAATTTTGACAGAAGTTTGTATTCATACTTATGGACAGAATGAGCCTATTATTAACTAGTGTCAAATGTTGGAGATCCATAAGACTTCAAGTGGACAGGGACAAATTTTCATTGGGGTCATTTCTGTTAGTCAGTACATCCTATGTTTCCTAGCACTAACAAATAGGCACGCACCATAACACTCCTCATTATATTATAAGTACAAGGTCAGCAAAGAGACTAAGAAAGAAAGACAAAAAGGGTCCCAGTGTTATTGACATACTGGAGGCTGAAAAGCACAATACAATCACACACTACTTTCTACAAGCATCAACATCATATCATATATTACTAAAAAATTGTACAAACAAACCTCTTAAAAAATCTGCATTAAACCCGGGCTTCTTGACTCAATAGACTAACGTACCATTTTACAGAGAATGCATACAACAAAGGAAAATGTCAAACCTTTTTCGCATCTTTCTCATAAACTGAATAGAAAAGTTCAAGTAATCTTTCACGGGTGAAAGATTTAATCTCTCCCATCATACCGAAGTCATAATATATGAGTGTTTCATCCACATCAATGGCAAGATTTCCAGGATGAGGATCCGCATGAAAGAAACCAGTTCGCAAAATCTGAATCATGAACAAAATCCAATGAATGATCAAAATATATCTAACATAAGCAGTCAAATGGTATCTCAACAATGAAGAATGCAGGGAATTCCAAGACATTATAGCCAATGAATAGAACATATGGATTAACTTTTTAAATTAATGAACAAAAGCAGTATTAGTGCTCCATACCTGAATCAAGTAGGCTTCAATAGCCCGTGAGGCAATTCGAGAACGACTAAATCCTCGTTTGTCTAATTTTTCCAGCATATTTATTTTGACACCTGCATACAAGAGAAGAAAATGTCATCTCAACACCATCTTGTGAGAGCAAACTCAAAATTTAAATTCCTTGTTTCTTGGATTTCAAAGGTACTTAAGTTTAGCTTGAAACCTGGTACATACTCCAAGGTCAATACTTTTGTTGCGGTATAGTCCCAAAACACATTCTGCAATGAGGAAAAGCCAGTTTACAAGATAAGAATCAGTAAATTGTATTAAATGAACATTCGAGAATTAACATTTATCGATAGATGTTTCCAATGAGATCAAGCAGGAAAGATACATTAAGAAGCTTGTAGCAAGAAACATACAGGAACTCGGACCCATTTTATATTCCTAAAATCTCGGCGGAATCTGTCTGCATTTCTTCCCTCGTTAATGTAATCAATCTCTTGGTACAATATCCTGAAATCAATATAGGTTCTAAAATTAATGGAGACAATATCAATTAGCATCATATGTAGCTCCACTATGATATTCAATATGTAGCTAAAATTTTGTTCCATCAATATCTATCATTATCTGTCAAGTTGAAAATCACTGTCAGAATAGCAAGTAGAAATAAAAAGGCAAAAATAAAGAGCAGTATCAAGAACATGAGGTTTCAGCCCTGGAGGATCTTCATCGATCAGTTAATATTGATATTAGTTTTTCGCTTTATAATACTACTAGCTGCTTGCCTTGCACATTCTTCGTATATACCAATCCAGTCCCTAGTGGGACCACCAAGAGTTTCACTTTTCTGAAAATACTCTGCCACCAGCTTCAAATTTCCTGATAAAAGGAATTTACAGTCAGAAAGAAGATCGAAACTTTAAATTTAGACGAGTTAGTTCCGTGATCCTTGGAACATATTTAATGGATATGATATACAAAAATTAGCTCAAAGGTCACAAAGTCACTGATGTTCAAGCTCATTTATATGATTTTTCATTAAACGGCTAATCATTTTTCAGTTCACATCTTGATGCTTCACTGGTTTATGGTTTGCAAAAGTATAGCTTGAAAATAAAACTTTCTCCACATTATGTGCACATCAGTCATCTTTTTTATTTTCCATTTTCTTTTGTCAAACCAGTAAATCACAATCACTTAGTTTTCTGTCCCACTTTATCATTCACGGGTGGAATGGAGCGGAGATCCTTCAACCCGAACCGTAGTGGGTCATCGATGGGGTTTAATTCTCATAATGGGATTTACGGGAACTTAGGGTCACGCAAGAATTGTGGGACCAGGCAGCTTCCCTATCCAGCAAATTACATTAAAACAACAGAAATTCTTTTGCAAGAGCAACCTCATGGTATAATAACAGAGTGATGTATGACAAATAGAATAATTATTAATTAGCAACTAAAACTCACAAAATTAAGAAATATGACTGATATTTGGCTGTTAGAATATAAAGTTTTAGGTTTGGATTTCAGCTTGGAATGCTGAAATTTCAGATTTGATATACTTAAGTTTGACTAGGGTTTGATTGCTAGGAATTTTACGATAGGATTTCAAGGATTATTATGATTAGAATTTAGGTTTGATAGAATTTAGGGTTTTTTGGTTGCTGGAGCTTTAGGTTAGAATAGCTAGAATCTAGTGAGGAACAAAAACAACAGAAGGACTCTAAGAATCACTATTAAAAAAAGCATCACATTTTTAATTGAAAACTCAAAATTTATAAAAAATTTGGGAAATGTTATTATTGAAGGGCTAAGTACACACATATTTGTAAAGAAGTTCTTAAAAAATTTCAGTAAGAAATGGTCCCTAACAAATTTAATTCATATTCTAAAAAAATTCCATAAGTGTAAGTTCTAAACAACTAGGATAATATATTCAAAACTACTACTTCCGATCTAATAAAAAATCCTAAAATAGTCTAAATTTTTACTCTTATTGTCTTTATTGTCAACTTAATTTTTGTCCTTAATCTTACCAAATTAAGGCTTGTGCTTCACTAATTTTTCCCCAAAGTTCTTTTATAGACTTTAAATTCTTTTGCATCAATTTTTTGGCTTGTCTAAAGTCATCCTTGATGTAGAATATGACAAATATTGATCATATAGGTCTGGATTTAACTTCTGAAATTCAGATTCTAAAATTCAAGCGCCATCAGAAATTAATCTTCCATTGTACTTAATAAGCAATCGTCAATATCCTTAAGATCTTATAGCTACAATTTGTTCATAAAGAATATTCTCTAGCTTCTCTTGAAGATAACGAATAATTGAAATTCTTACCATTACTGAGATTGTGTACAATCATGT
>JANSVB020000190.1:2254632-2267758 GCA_025504935.2 Erythroxylum haughtii
TGTACAATTAATGTGTAGTTTTTAAATAATATTTGATTTGCATATATTTTAATTTTAGCTATAATGATAATTAATTATTTTAAAAATATAATGTATTATATTATAATTATTATACATAAAAGTATAATTAAAAAAATAGTAATAGAATAAAATAAACTGTATTTTTGTTTTTAGTTTTTTAGTACAAATTTCAGTCAAACATATTTTTATATTCAATTTTTATATTATAAATTTCGATTAAACAAACTATCGTATTTTTTTAAAGAAAAAAACTAAAAATAAGAAACAAAAAGTAAAAACATCAGTAGAAAAATATAAGTGAACCATAGACGCTTTTAGGAAAACCATAGAAGTCAAAATACTCGTCGGAAAGGCCGTGAAAGTGAAGGGTTGTAAAACTGAGGTCGGATTTAGTCTTTGCACGGCCAGGAGAAAGTGCAGAGGGTTACTACCCAAAGAAGCACCTCACGCTACCGGGCTTGTGTAACTTGCCTGCAGTTTGGAGCTGCTGAAAGCTCCTGGCAACTGTACTTGCCGGAAGAGGGCCTCAAAGGCGGTGAACTGGGCTGGTGGAAGCTATAGGTGCGACGCCATGGAGGGTATGGTTCTCTTAACTGTCAGAGATGCGTGATTGCTGCTACATCAATCTGGATCTGGAGGTAGAGACATAGGCGAGGAGTGGCAATAGACACGTGCAACGTGGCGGCTGTGACTTGGCGTGAAGTACTGATGTCACCAGCTTGTGGAGGCGTCGATGGTAGGCGCTAGCAGACAGACGATGACTTGAACTGCCACCAAGAGCAAGCAGACACAGGCGTGTCTGGGCAATGTGTAGCTGGCGGCAATCTGTATTGGTGAAGCATTACCTGCAGCAGGAAGAGGCGTGGCAGGGGGTGGATAGCAGACGGTAGTGGCAGGAGCAAGGCAGCAACAACGGTAGTGTTGGCTAAGGTTTTTAGTTTATGAAATTATGGTTTCATTCAGGAAGAAGAATGAGTTGTTTGGCAACACGGGTAAACATATTCTAGGGTTATAATTGGGGTGTTATCTTGAGTTTGAAATAAGGGGCGCTTCGATATAGGGTTAGGATATTCTAGGATTAGAAGCTCTTTTAGCTAGTAGAATAAGGGTATTCAAGAGCTGATTTTGGTTTGTTTGAAGATAAAAATTAGTTTAATCCAAGTCTAAATAAAACCATAATAAGAACAAACTAACCCTTATAAAAATACCATTACTTCAATTAGAATTTAAAAGAGTTTTAAATTCAACATTAATTCTAAAATTATATTAATTTTTTTCTTAATTTAATTAAGATTAATAATTATATAGATTTCTAGTTAATCTAAAAAGGTAGTTCTAAAATTAGAATTAATTATATTTCAATAGATTTGAGTTAATTAACTAGACTTCTTAAAAATAAGAAAATATTTTTGTTAAGTAATAATTTAGAAACCTATTTCTATTTAAAATTTATTTATTTCAATTTGATTGAAATAAATTAAATTTACTATTTTGTTTAAATGATTATTATTTATTTATTTAGAAATATTTTTTTATTTATGAATAATAATAATTTTCTTGATTTATTAGATTTTTAGGAATAAATTAAATTTACTATTTTGTTTAAATGATTATTATTTATTTATTTAGAAATGGTTTTTTTATTTATGAATAATAATAATTTTCTTGATTTATTAGATTTTTAATTAAATTTGGAAAGGTGTTTTCATTTATTAATTAAGAAAATTAAGCTTTATTTAATATTTTAAAAAATATTAAAAATAATTTCTAATTAATTAAGAAATCAATCTCTAAACAAATAATATAAATGACTTTCTTAATTAAATTAAAAAATTCTTTATTTAATTTTGAAAGTTGTTTCTTTTAATATTAGAAAAAGTTTTATAGTTAAGGAAAGTAATTTTTAATTAGATTAGAAATAGTTATCTAATTAGATTAAAATGTCTTACTTGTTGAATTTTTAAAATTATAATAAATAAAAATAATAATTTATTGAAAATTGTTTCAATTAAATTTTGTTTTCAGTTTAATTTGAACATTATTTTAAATTAAATTAAAATTTCTATTTATAATAGGAATTTAATTTATTTAGGAATAAATGAGTTTAATCTAATTTAATTATCTAAGGAGTTGAAAATATTATTTTAGATTATGAAGATAAAAAACTAAAATCAAATGAAGCTTAATATTTTATGCATATAATTTGATTATGAGTGTATAAGTTGCATGCTTTATTTATATATTTGAACATGATTATTGCCTTCCACTTTTGAAGAATAAAATTAGAATTCTATTTATTAAAAGGCTTGTTGAGTGACTCAAGACTTATTTAACCTGAATATGTTTTATCTTAAATAGTTAACTAAATATGTATGATTTGGACGAGTAACTTATGATCATATAAATTTAAAGGTAAGGTTAGGAATAACATATAAAATATGCTTTGATAAGAGTTGTCACATAATAGATCTAAGAGTGATATGAAATATGATTGATAAAATTGTTATCTATTTAATTTAAGTTTAGTTGGTTTATTGAGTGATTCAAGGTTAACTAAATTTAAATGATATTTTAACCCACTAAAAGGATTAGAGTAATCTTTCTGAATAGTAATAAGGGCTATTATTTTCAATAACAAAATATATGATTAAATTCCTAATCTTATTTGGTTCGTTATAGCATATAAACAATTACTTGCTTTTCTTACATTATATTTTGTTCTGAATAGAAATTACTTTTGGTTAGCATGTTTGATATTAAGAGCTAGTGAACCAAATTTTTTGGACATATGATTAGGTTTAAGAAGAGTTCCCAAAGTTTGATAATTTTTTTTTGGTGTCTATTATGTAATATTGCTATAATCCTTATTGAAGATTTAATGACAAAGTTTTAGAAATAAGTCAAAATCATATGGATAACAAAATATCAATACATTTTTAGTTGACTAATGTCTTATAAACTTTGATGACAACATGGAAGATGTATGTCGACATCAATTGAATGAAGTAGAGCTGAAAGATATAGTACGTTAATAGAATTGTTCTACTCAATTTAGCCTACTAAAAGCATAGATATAGACTACAATCGAAAGTATTTGTTATAGAATGATAATAGTTATCATTAAAAGAAATGATTGTAAGATTTTTCTTACTTGAGGTCATATGTGTTCATACTTATAAGTATTTGATATTGAATTTAGATTTAATGTTATTGAACAATGTATTTCTTAAACATTATTAAACAATGTGTTAGATCGTAGGAGACGTATGCTTAACATAAGTGACAAGAATATAAAGTTAGATAATTGAAAAGAATACAAAGTTAGATAATTGAGACTATCTTCTTATACTGTGTGGGTTAATCAACATAAGAGAATCATAGAGTTACATACAAGCATATATGTATCCTTTTGATTATGAATCATATGAAAATTGTGAAACATATTGAGTTGAAGAATAACCAAATCAATATTTGGTGAAAGAATGATGATGATATTAAATTGTTAAATCTTATACATACGGTGTGTTGGATGTGATAAAAATTCACAAAAAGGATGATAAGTTTATTTTAATATATTACTAATGGCTTTATGTGATATAGTTATATGTATTAAATGAAATATTGATTTATTTTTTAAAAAGTTCAAATTGTTTAAATATAAGGAGAAATTAATCATTGAGAATATTGAAACACTTCAATAAGATCGATGTGAGAGAATGGGATTCTTTGGTAAATACCTTTACAACTAAATTCTATAATAGTATGAATTTGTGTAATAAGGAATATAAAATTTGAGAAATTATATAATACAATATTTATTTCTCCTATAACTAAGCCTAGTTCTACAACTTACCCTTGAAAGTTCTGATTATATCAATTAGCAAGATTTTATATGAGATATGAAACACTAAGAATTTTATATTAGATATGAAACCCTGAGACTTTGAAAGAGTTAAGTTAATGATTTGGGATGTGATGCTTAGTTGAAGCATGTATTATCTAATAAGTTTATAATTAAATCAAATAATAAAAAAGTTATGAGATATCTAAAAGATTGGATATAATCTTATAGACCAATCAAACAAATTATTTGTTTCAATGTACAGTTATATGAGAATGGTTCTCAAGATAATAGTGAGAATAAGATAAAATTTGAGAAGTTCAAATCTCATGATAATACACTCAGTTGGAATTAATACCTTTATTGATACATTTAATTTATAGTCAAAAGGCTATGACATGTTAAAAGATTCACTTTTATGATGAATTCAAAGAGTTTATTTTGGAGATGATTGTGAATTTATCTTGTTTACAAGAAGGTTAGTGATAGCATATAGAGTTATATTGCTTATAAAGAGAACAATAATTCATATTTTCAATTGTTGAAAACATAATTGTCCAAGAACAGTACGTATTGGATATGAAAAAGCAATAACTTAATTTTGTAAATTAGATTTATGAAGATATATTGGAAGTTTTTTACCTATTCTACTCCAAGCATGTAGTTAATGTACTAAAGATGTTTAGTTTTTGAGATATCAGATAGTTGTGAAGTATTAAATGTATGTGTTATTCCATGTCTGAATTGATATTTTGAATATAAGGTTATAAGGATATTAACTTTAAAAGTAAATCCTAGTTAATATATATTTTACTTGAAATAATTTTATTTTAAGATTGGACAAGTCCCAATGTAGCAATGGTTGTTAATTAAGTTATAATATATTTTTCATTTAGTGGAAATGATTATTTGGATTAATAAGTTATTTTTTTAACTTGTTATAGTTCATTGTATTGTTCAGGCATTAATGTTTTGTAGAACGTTAGAGCCATTACGCATGTGAAAGGAGCTAAGGTCTTACCAAAGATCCAAGTATGTATTTAGGCAATTTATTTTAATTATAATGATAATTGTAAGATTTAAGGAAGTGCTTAGAGAATCTTGACTCTTGTAGAATTCTCTAATTAAACCACTCTCCTAATAGTAACATAATTGTCATGTCATGATATGGTATAAGATACTTAAACAATTGACTAGTGGAAATAGGAGATTATTGGTTTTTGCCCTACAACCAATCAATTGGTTGTAATTTAGTGACAATTATTTAAAGACATTCTTGATTATATATATATATATATATATATATATTCAGATGTATATGATAAAATGTATGACATAAACATACATTGCAAATTAATTTATGTTGAGATCATAATAATGGAATTCATATTATATTTATGTATTGTCCCTCAATTGTTTCTAGTGATCATTCTATTAAGACAGGACATTAATAGAGCATAAAAAGATTAGCACATATTATGTTTCTTCCCTATGAAGGAAGTGATTGATCTTATAGACTAAAGTATGAAGATGCTTAAATAAACATGTAAGTCCTCGTTAGAGAATAAATTTACTGAACTGATCCACATGAGAAATCTATTTGGAATATTACTTGTATTTATATAGAAATTCTTATTGTGATGATTGTATAAGTGATCTTTTGAATCGAGATCTTTAGGTTATCTCATATAGGGATTGTTTTCATACTATTTATGACTCATTCTAATTAAGAGTAGCTCAATCGATAGTCATTGGATATAGCATAGAATATATGGAGGTAGCTGAATGATCAATCTAGGATTCATCTCTCTAATATATGCAGGTAGTTTAGTGATCAATATATGATTTATTACTCAAAAGTGATTAGAGAGAATATTTCATTGTACTCGACTAATATTAATTCTAGAATCCTTAGTTAAGATGGAATGATACTTTGAAATATTTTCAAATGTTATTAATTGAATCAAATACTAATGGTAGAGAATTAATATGATTGGACTTAAATAAGGTAGAGATTAATTTCATATTTTATGTCTAACAGGCATTGTATGGTAAAATGAGTGAATTACATGAAAAAAATTATGTATGGAAAGATTAGAGAAAAATGCTTTAACATTCTTACATATTTGGGTAGTAATGATGTTTTGTTAAACGCCAATTTTGATCTATGAATATAAATTATTTAATTATAAAATTAAATAACAATTAAAAGAGTTTAATTTATCTAATTCTAAATATGATTTAGGATTATAATTAAAGAAAAGATGTTTTAAATAAGTTGAACTTGATTATAAAGTTTGAGAAACTTTATTATTAAATATAAAATATTTAATAAACAAGGATTAATATGAGATATTAAGATCTTGTTTGAGCGTGATTGTTTTTTAATTAGAATTAATAGTAAGTCTAATTAAAATTAGAATTTAATTTTAATTAAACTAAAATTTTCAAAACCTATTATAAATAGACTTAAACTCTAAAGAAGCTGATATTCCTTGCCTAACCTTTTTTGTAACATTCGTAGATCAAGTTTCATAATAATGTACGAATTACGATTCATACTTATTATAATTTATGTATTAATTGTTTTATAAAATTTTAAGTGGTATGATTTTTGAGAAATTAATAAGAAAAAATTTCCTGCTTATTTTGTACTGTGCAGGAACATATTCTGCCCCAATTTCTCAGTATGTACAACCATTGCTAGGAAAAGAATCAATAGGACAAGTAGAAGCTTTAAATTATGAGAAAATTAGAATTCATCAAAGTTCTTCAACAATCCGCTTTCCTTCACTTATATATATGAGTTTGATTGTGGCTATGTGTTGTACGTTTTCTTGATCTTCACCAACCAAATCTGGAAAGCCCTGCATAAGTTCTTCTGGCATTTCCTCCAAATGCAACTTCTGGAGTCCAGTAAGACGCTGAATACCACTAGGCAACTTGTTCATCTTCTGACAACGTATTAGGTACAACTCTCTGATACTTGGCAGTGAACCCTCTTCCAGCTTCACAATATCCAGTCTTGCAAGATCTTGAAAACTAAGTTTGATGAGTTTGGGAAACCATCCTGCCTTGAAGTGCATAAATGTACCATCATAAGCGTTCTTAAGTTGAAGGGACATGAGGCTAGAAAGCAAATGCAGAGAGGGCAGCAAATCTTCTTTTAGACAAGAATAGCCTAGAGTCAAGTGAGATAGACTTGCCAAGGATCCAACCCACCCAGGTAACCTGTTCAGTTTTCCAAACAAAGTAAGTTTCTGAAGGAACAATGGAGGCATATGTAAAGCTTCCAATTGAAGTTCTTCTTCCATTCTAGAAGCCATCACACCTAAGCTGATAAGCCCTGTCATTCTTTTGATTGAAGAGCAGAGTGCTTGTCCGTCTTCAGCTCTCACCTTCGTAATTTCCAACTTCTTGAGATCTGACAAGTTTCCCAGATGTTGGATTAGTTCCTTATCTGCTTCAATGTATGCTAATGTTTGTAAGCTTTTGATATTCCATATTCCGGCAGGCACTTGCATGCTTCTGGGAAAACTAGTTTCTGAAGTCTGATCAATTTTCTGGTACATACACAAATGTCGCAGCTTAGATAGTTTTGATACTCCACTGGGCAGCCCCTGGACAAATGTGTTTCGGACATCCAGCGTTTGTAGATATTTCAGCCTTCCCATTGACTTCGGTAGCTCCCTAATTTTGGTGTTTCTCAAGTTCAGGTACCTTAAATTGAACAACTTGACCAATGCACTTGGTATGGCTTCAACGGGAACTCCTTCTACATTAAGGATCCTTAACAATCTGAATTTTGATAAGATGCAAGTTAGAGAGAATGAGGAGCATGCATCAGTGGGGAACACAAAAAAAGAGCGAAGATGATGAGACGTATTAGTGCTGATGGGGATGTTTTCAACTGTATTATAAATTGATAATTGGTGTACTTTTCCTTCCATCCTGGATTGATGATCTTCATATGATGTGCAGAAGTTCTCCTTTTCAGACATTGTCATGGCCAGTTCACGCATAACATCATGCAATCGACATGTTTTCGCCCTCCCTGCATCATTAGTCTCTGTGACTTGTATCATACTTCGAAGGATGAGTTCCATGAGATATTCCTCTGCTATCTCCTCCATGGTCATCCCCTTTCTTCCACTTATGAATCCTTCGGCTATCCACAGTCGAATGAGATTCTTGGTCTTTATGGGGTAACCATCACGAAAGACACAACAATACAGAAAACACTGCTTGAGGTAGAAGGGTAAATCATTGAAACTCGACAACAAGACGCCTTTCAGACTTTCCAGCATTTGATTATTACTTAGTTGCCAATTGATGCTTTCATACACTTTCCTCCATTCCCCGACTGTTCTGCTTTTTGAGCACATGAGACCCCCAACAGCCACTATTGCAAGTGGCAAGCCTTGGCATTTCTTCATTATAGCCTCAGCCAGAGACTGAATTTCCTTGGGACAGCGGTGATCTGGGTCATTCCAGAATGCCTTCTTGCAAAAGAGGGACCAGGCTTCCTTCTCCTGAAGAGGCTCAAGGCGATGGATAATGCTTCCAATCCCAACAGAGGCTGCTACATTCTCATTCCTTGTCGTAAGAATAATTCTGCTTCCATGCTTATTATTGGGAAATGCAGCCCTTATTCTACTCCAAAGATCTATGCTCCACACATCATCTAAGACTATTACATACCTCTTCTGATGCAGGTAATCATTGAACAGGCACAGAAGTTCCCTGTAATTCAGTGATCCTAGCTTATCTGGAGCTGGTAGTTGGGTTGTAGCAAAAAGTTCTTTGATCATGCTTCGTAGAAGTTCATCCACCCCAAATGTTTGTGACACAGACATCCAAGCCCAGCAATCAAAGCATCTTTTGATTATCTGATTGTTGTACACCCTCGTGACTAGAGTGGTCTTACCAAGACCGCCCATTCCCACAATTGAAATGGTAGTCCTGCGAGGTTCTTCTTCCATTAACCATCCAAGCAACTGCTCTGTATTTGCTTCCATACCCACTATCTCATCCTCATCCACGAATATTGACGAGTCTCCATACTGCTGCCATATGTCACTGGCCACATTTGTGGTGTTTGTCTCATCAAGCTGAACGAAACCATATCGCTGGCTTCTTTCTGATACTTCTTGTACCTTAAATTTGATATGCTGAAGCTTTGAAGAAAAATAATGCCTCTTACACATGCGTTTGGGGAAGTTGACCACATCTTGAACAATACCTTTGAAATCGCTTTTACGCATTTCTCTGTCTCTGTGATGCATGAACTCATCTACGATGTCCTCAACTTCATACGCAA
Organism: Erythroxylum haughtii; assembly: GCA_025504935.2. NCBI lineage: Eukaryota > Viridiplantae > Streptophyta > Magnoliopsida > Malpighiales > Erythroxylaceae > Erythroxylum > Erythroxylum haughtii. The sequence continues at coordinate 2,263,815 of JANSVB020000190.1, forward strand.
CATCTCTCACTTGCTTCATCCATGTTGCTGCAGACTCACTCTTGACTTTTCTTCGTTCAGCATCCCTTATGAAGGATCTCATGCTTTCCAACTCAAGCTTGATTTTCTCTATTTCATCACAAACATCTCCCAACAGTGAAGCTTTGTGCAGAAGGATGGTAGTTAGTTTGTCGAGTAAGAAATTTACAGCTCCATCAGCCATTTTCACTTGCAAACTTTCTTTCTGCTTCTTGCCTTGGCTTTCTCTTGTCCCTCATTGCAGTGGAGGAGGAAGGAAATTTCCAGGCAAAGTAGATGGCTATGATTTAAGACAATTGAGTTAGCTGCTGAAGACCTGGGACGTAGACTTTTTTGTTTACTTTTCTATATTTGAAGCACCTTCCATCCATCCCATGTCGATTAATATTTTATTGCATCTCATCTAATTCTTTCGACGTGGACCAAAGCAAGGCCCCTTTCCCATCACTACGGCTTATTGACTAATGTTATACCGAAGCTCTAGGCGATTTTGCATCAATTTACAAATGCACATGGAAAGTTGACTCCCATCACAGCTTTTGACGTTCACCTCCAAATTAGGGTTTTATGTTTTTCAAATTATTTAACTTTTTTTAAACTTGATAATTAAATTACTTATGAGATGGGCTGAATTTAAAAATAAGTTGAAAATTTTTTAAAGTTTAATTTGAATTGTATAAATTTTTTTAGAGAGACTAATTTTAACTTATAATTATTTTAATTTATAAGTATCTTTCATTAATTATTCTAAATCGATTAATGTATAAGAATTATAAAATTTTATACTTATTTACATAATTTAATTTAATTTAATAATTTATATTTTTGTGTATACTATTATAAGAAATGTCAATTTATTTTAAATTGTTTTATTTTATAAATAATAAAAGATTAATATTTTAGTGTTTAAATTTAAAATTCTATAATAATCAAGTTTAAATTTTAGCATAAGATTCATTTTAGTCGAATATGAGTTTAAAGTTTCTTTTGCAATTTTTAGAATGAATCTTAATTGGATTCGATCTAATTTAAGTAATATATGTGTGTATTTGTGAGGTATTAATCCATATTCAAGTATTTAAGATGCTCATCCATATGCTGGTCTAATTATAATTAGTAACCACATTTAAATAATTAAGATGATGTGTTAATGGATATCAACTTTCCCTCTTTTTAATTAAAAAATGAAAGAAAAGTAAAAGATATTTTTTTTTAACGAACTAATACGAAGAAAGCAATGACAAATCGTATATGTAATACAAAGGAATGTTAGAGAGCTGATTACAATCAAATAGAAGAACTTCATAAATAAACACATCTATGGAGGAACTTCTCGGAAGACTTAAGGGATTGTGTACGAGACATCCAATGCAGATAGACCTTAAAAGGGAAGGACTCTTTTACACATGGAACAAGTAGAAGAGTCCTTGGTTACTAAAAAAACAAAAAAATTGATAGGCCCTGGGCATTGGATGTTTACACTTCCTAATAGTTAAGCAACTTTTGAGAACCCAATATTTTCAGATCATACTCCTATTTTAATACAAATCTACCCCAATAATACAAGGGCACAAACACTATATCTGACTATTGTAATACAAATCTTCTGCAATAATACAAGGGCACAAACTCTATATCTGAATGAGAAAGATCAAATCGATAACAGAGGAATTAAGGAACCTTAATAGAAGGAGCGTTGGTAACATTAATCTTATATTCTCTCAAGGAAGGGAAAGATTGAATAAAGCTCAATCTAACCTTGAAATTTCCCCTATAAATATGGACTTCTAAGCATGGGAGAGGATAACTTTATTGAATTAGGCTCATGGAGTTGAGTTTAATCACCCAATTTGGAAGCAAAGATCTAGAATAAACCGGCTTAAGGATGGTGATAAAGATACTTCCTTCTTTCACAACTTAGTTCTTGGTAAGAGAAGCAATAACAAAACATTTTCTTTTACTTCTAAGCAAGGAAATTATATTAACAATGAACAAGAGTTTCAATTTTTTAATTCAACTCTATTGGTTCTCCAACTAATTGTCACTCATTTAAGTAATTATTATAATCAATTATGAACGAACAAATTTCAAGTAGGAAAATTGATCTCCTAGTTAGACCACTCAGTGTTAGAGATATGGAGGAAGCTTTATTCTCCCTTCATCCTAATAAGTACTTTAGCCCTAATAGAATGAATTGCTTCTTTTTATAGAAGCATGGATATATATCAAAACAATGGTAACAAATGTTACTTTTGAGTTTCCCAAACATGGAAAAATGTTGAGGGATTTAATAAGACCTTCATACGTCTCACTCCTAAGGCACCTTCCCTTTACTCTTTGAAAGAATTTAGACCTATCTTATATCGTGACATAAATTTTGAAGCTTATAGCAAGAAGGCTAAAGGAGATACTCCCAAGACATATTGATCACTCATAACTAGCTTTCTTCAAAGATACAAGACAATATTTTATTATATTAAGTGTAAGAAGTTGAAGTTAAGTAGCTTGTTCTTTGTAGATGATCTTATTATTCTCTTAAGAGTATAAGCTAATTACTTAAGTGCTATAGTGAATGCATTAAACACATTTTAGGAGCTTACAAGTCTCCCTATTAACAAGGATAAAATTTAGATGTGTCTCTTTAAGTGCACTCTACTTAGCTAATTGATTTTCTACCTAGACAAGCCTAAAATCAAAGAAGCCTCGTTTTACCTATCTAGTTATCTCTATCACTATAAATAAGTCCTCATATGTTGGAACCCCACCCTAGCGAGTCACGTGTTTGACATCCTATGTGATATCTGGACGCGCATCCCACGAGGGAGGAATTCCCCACCACATCAAACCATAAACACGAACCCTTTTTAATTACTATCGAACGGATCTTGAAAATTCACCCTAATCTCCTTCTATAAAATTGATCTCCTTAGGGCCCAAAAATTAAATTCAATCCTTAAGCTAAAATGAAATTGCATGACTTTATATGAATTAGGACTAAAAATCACCTCAATTGGACCTCTCTAGATCAAGAAATCACCAAAGTACAGAAGCATGTTCAATATTTCCATCTAATTGTCACATTTTGATTTAATCCATACATTTCAACTTAATCCCGGAAGCTTTAGATTTTTATGGAGAGATAGAAAATTTTCTTAGGAAACCAATGCTTTAAAAATCGAGTAAATCAGAGGTCAAACGAAAAAGTTACGAGCAAAAGAGTGAGAGGAGGTTGAATTTGGAAAATAGGAAAAACCAGAAAATAAAATAAATAAATAAAATTTGGCAAACGGCGTTGCACCCTCGCGCGCGGGCGCCTACGAATTTCGAATATTATTATTATTATTATTATTTTCTCTTCCTTTGACTATCCAACTTCTAAAAATGTATAACTATTCACACAGAAATCCAAAATTCGAAAATTTGGTATCAATAAAAAAATAAAAGAAAGCTCTACAACTTTTATGAGGATTTAAACAATAATTTGTCCTTTAAAGGCGTCAAAAGCTACTTCAAAGTTACTGCCCAAAATAAAACAATATTCTACACAATGATTGAATTTTCAAAAATCATATTTTTCAACACAATGGCCAAAAATGTCACATTATACATTAATGGAAAGATAAAAAGACGATTTACAAATTTCATGAAGGATGCAAAAATCAATTTAACTTCTAAAGGAGATAAAAACTCTCTCAAAGCTACTGCCTATAAAATGACCATATAAACAGTAACTGAATTTTTCCCAACCTCATAACTTCTTCCTCCTAACCCCAAAAATGGCATATTATACATCAATGGAAAGCTCTAAACATGAACTACAATCTTCAAGAAGACCTCCCAATCCAATTCAAACTCTAAGAGGGTCAAAAATGCAGTCAAAGTTTCTGCCCATTATGAAAATTTTGACAGCATCTCCCCTAAATTTT
>JANSVB020000190.1:2464270-2474654 GCA_025504935.2 Erythroxylum haughtii
TCTTATGTAAATAATATTTAATTAATCTACATTTGTTATTGTTTTTAATTAAAATAAAAAATAAAATATATTTTTTTAAAAAAAGAGTTATGTCTCTTTTACTGATTTACCTTTAGATGATGTTTTTCAACAAATCACAACTGAGGCAATCAAAAGAAGTAAGAAGGAACAGATATGAAATAATAAGAAAGAGCAATCAATTTAGAAAAATAACAAGATGTTTAGATTTGCAAAGTTAGAGAAGGACATAAGAGAAAAGATTGCAACTAGAAAACAACCAGATTTGCAAGAAACATTTATGAAAGAAAACAACTAGATTGTAAGATTTGCGAGAAACGTGTATGAAAGAAAACAACCAGGATTTGCAAGAAACTTGTATGGAAGAAAACAATCAGGATTTACAAGAAATATGTATGGAAAAAAGCATCAAAAGCAACAAGAAACATGAAACAAAATAAGTAATACGCACCAAACTGATTTAGAATAGCCCAAGCTCCAATACCAACTAAAGTGAACCTTGTAAATCAAAACCTAGGAACCCACGAACAAGTTGTTGAAAGAAATTTTTAAAAAAATCTAAATCAATTCTTTTTTCAAGGAGACAAACCTTGACCATTGTTTAAAGAAACACGAACCAAATTTATAAAGAAGGATATTGATACCACACTCTAGGAAAAGAAAAGATTGAGAGTGATAAGTCAGATGAATGCCACAAGGAATAATCTTGATAAGTTCTAAGTTCAATGAAGAACCAATAAAGTGAATAATCTCACTAATTTCATAAAACAAATTCCAATCTCAATTTTGTACAAAGATGACAATTATATAGGATAAAGAAAACCTTAATCTATCTTCTAGCAATGATTTATTCTTAAAAATAAGGAAATCCTTAAAATTTAGGAAAGCCTTTTCAAAACTGAATTATAAAGTCAAATATACAAAGTGGACTTTTAGGCAACCCAAATCAATTCGAGATCTGCTAAAATCATCAAAATAACATGATCTTATAATTAGGCGAAATAAATAGCTAATTAGGCCTATTTAATGTGTGAATTAAGGTAATATGGCTGATTGATCTCTCCAAGCCCAAATTAGCTTTAATTATTGCTTGTTTAGCCAAAACATATTCAATTAGTCCATTAAGAGCTTCCTTCATTCTTTTAGCGTTAGCCTGATTTATTAGACCTCCACTAATGCGTAGTGGATCATCGGAATATGTTGAACCGGATTGCATCATCCTTTGTATGTCAGTAGTTGGATTTCCATCACATGACTTTATATTGCATTGGAAGCTAACACTTCATGTGTGGTTAAATAAGTTTTTAGATAGGGCCTTTTATACCATAATCTATACATACTTTTGAAAATATTTGCATCATAAAGTAAAACATCTATATATATATATATATTACTTTATGTTATTGTATATTTATCAGAGAAACTTGATATGGTGAAAAAATCTTCTTTTATTTTTATTACAGATAATAAATATACGGTCAAAGTTATGATGATTATTATTAGAACTTATTCATTTAAAATATTCTATATATACTATAAGATTTATATGTAACAATAGTAGTATTACATTTAATTTATCATGGGAGGATTAATTATATAGTGGTAAAATGTCATTTCATTAAAAAGAGAATTGTATTTCAAGTATGTCATTCAAGTCTTTACAATCAATTGAGAAAGAGTTTCATATCTTTATATTCAATTGGACATTACAAATTAGGAAGCATAGCGTGAATATGTATTCGTAACATAGGGTTATATCTGCAACTATCCTTTATTTTATCTAAATTACATTAACAGGAATTTGCTATTTGCGCAGTACACAACTACATCAGCAGATGTTTGACGTTTTAGCAAAGCAAATTCCGTTATCAAGATGTCAGATCTAAGTACCCATCAACTTCAAAATGAACTGCAGAGCATCCCTTGTTTCTTAACTTGCTCTCCTGAAGCTCATCTGACGTGATAAAGTCAGGTCATTTAACCAGCTGGAACATTCAAAAACGTGAAAAACTGAACTATAGGCTCCTAATCCATACATAAACTAAGGCATCAAAAGCACTCATCATCCACACAAGAAGCATAGAAACGTAACTAATAACTTAAAAGAATTGCATGCACAGAAGCATTTGCACATTGTTTTGGATACCTGGACACATGCCCTGTCTATATGTATATGCATTTACTGGCTTACAATTGAGGAAGAGTGTTTGCCCATCAGGCCATCACATAGCTTTAAGAGAAGACATCCGACAGTAGCATATAAAAGATTTTGGTCACCATGAACTGATCACTCTCTCCCTTTGGAAGTCAAAATTAGTAGCATCATAAGAAACTAGTGCAGAATAGAAATTGATAAGAGTAATAAGAAACTTGTTGCTTTGTTAAATCATTCTGAAGAACAACATAATCATACAACTGTATAGCATCTATCGTGCTGCATTTAAACCCCTCATTACCAGTTACAACAGTCGGACAACTCCAAATGTCAAAACTCAACATTCAGGTTGAATTACCAACGCGTGGGAAATGATACATGTCAGCAAATTGCAAGCACAACTGGCGGTCTCTCTCATCCCCCCAGCCTCCCCAACCCTTGAACCCAGCTTTATATCCTGGTTGATGCTCATACGTATGCACATCCCACTTTGGATCAATGTTGGTCGCCTTATCTTTTTCTTCTACTGCAATATTCACCACACCGTTGTCAATGCATGCACTCTTCTCCCCATTACCCTGATGCAATCCACACTTCCCAAAATGAACAGCACTTGTCCTGGACGCCCGCAGGGTGTAAACAGGACCACCAAAAGAGGGATAAACTGTAGCCCACATTGTTATATCCCAATTATAATCATCGAAGAAACAAAACTCCCTTGCTTTCAGATGGATTTTTCTCCAGACCGTTCGATTAAATGAGTAACCAACATTTCCCATTCTCTCAGCAACTAAACTACCCCAATTTTCCCCTCTTGAATTTACATCAGAAGGAGCTAAATTTGCAGCATAACAATTTGGACATTTCTGAAGCTTCAACTTGCTCAACATCTGCAAGTTCCGATATGCATTAGGAAAAATGAAGTGATCTTCTTCTATAAAAAGAATATGGCCCTCATGTCCTTTTGTTACCTCGAGTCCATCCCATACGGTGTTCATCATCCACCACCAATGATGCTTCAGCGACACTATCTTTGGCAACCTGTGGTTTCCATATTGATCAGGATTTCCCTCACAATGTTTCTTAACTGGATCATCTTTGTCTTTACAATCATCTGGTGAAACACCAGGGAAACTATCAGGAAAGACATGGGGAGAATATGGAGCAAATATTTGCTTCACTTGGCAAAACTTGATGCTTTGCACAATTCTATTCATTTCCTCAAAGTGTCCATCATGACTAACAATGAGTAAAGTCTCACTGATACCAACGACTTTCGACAAGCTTTCCACAACTACCTTCAAGTACTGGGGCCTATTATGAACGTACAAGACAATGGTTATATGATTCTTGGCTAGATTTGGATGCAGATCTTTGTTCCTCGGAGGTAATTGATTAAGTCTTTCCAATCGAACAGACAATTCACTCCGTCTAGGTATATTAAGTTTAACTCCGACTCTAGAATAGTTGTAACTGAAACTCAAACCGTCGTTCGAATACTGTGACATCGATACTGAATTTGTTTCCAGTAAAACAATCAGTAGCAGAACACATAACAACACCACCAGAACTAGAGACACAAAGCGCTGAACGGCCCCAGTTTTGAAGTGCGGTTTCTTGCCATTAAAAGCCATAGTAAACAAGATATAAACAAGCATCAACTACGTTCCGTTACAATTACAGGCACAAGATAGGCAACAAATTCATACTGAAGAAAGGCCAAACTTTATGCAACAGGATGAGAAAGCTAAAGTGTAAGGGTGAAGAACCTCTAAGAACTCTCTAAACCTACGATTGAAGCATCTTCAGCTCCTTATTCTCCAAAACCCACCAATAAAGTTTCCTGCTTTCTTCAGTCGGCGATCAGATGCATACAAATGAAGAAGCTTTAGCTTCCAAAACCCTTCCTGTACCTCTTCCAAAGCTACGAAAGGAAAAGCGAGCAATCAATAAGTAACAAAAGGATTAAGAAAAGAACAAACCCACTATATTTTAGTAGTAGATTGCTTCAAAATGAACATATCTTAAACGATCAAAAGATTTGGGTCACAAAGTTGACCGACTAGAAGAACATAAGTTGGAAAACAGAACAAAGAGACCAGTAGGCCTTAGGCGCTTTCTTAGGACGACTTTGCCATTTGTTAGCTTAATGGATAAAAAGATCTATCGTTCGATTTAGTTGTGGATGTCGCTGTCAAGAAACGGCAACTTCCAGGCGTAGTCTTCTCTAAAAAGCAAGCTGTATTTCATTTATTGATCCATGTAATCAAAGGGATACTCCAGAAATGATGCTACAAATTCCAAGTCGTACGTTAATTATATTTTGGTTGCCTATCGTTCAAATCACGCATAAATTAAAGTGGAGAAGAAGCCAATACATAAAAGGAAAGTTTGTGCTTCTCATCTTATTAGTAAAACATATTAATGTGCCTTTTCTCTTAAAATAAATTAGAACCCAATGTAAATTTTTTCCCCTAAATTAAATATGAATATCGAAATCTTTTATTTAGAAATTTAAGGTGAATTAAATCACAAAAATACCAATATGTGAGTACAAGCACAAAAGAACAGATTTGAGTTTCAATTCAGACAATTACCATAAGGAGGCTAACGAAAAAGTCTACAAAACTGTGTAAACGCAATAATACAAATGCTGTTCTACTTGTTAGCTCGACCACCAACTTGAAACGAATAATTACTAGGAGAGTTGACATAAAGCTAATCCAAATGATTAGAATGTGTTCTACTTGCTTTGCTATGGTCTGTTGTGATGCCTTTGGAGGATCCTGACTTGATTTGCTTAAGATGTTGTACAGCTGTAGTTTGTTCTTTTTTTCAAGAAGGTAGATTCTTACGTAACAACTTAGATAAGCTTGTGGTGTAGGCTGCCACATGTAAAATAAAATCTCGTATGTAGATGATTTAGATGAGGTTCCCAGCTTTGTGCCTCTAACGATCCTATAATTCCCCAATGCTCCGGACATTATAGACCAAAATTGAAAATAGCTAGATCATCTTTCGTCAAACCTTATATCTTGTGTATCCATTCCTCTATTTTACTCCCTAAGCCTTTTACACAATTGAGATTAAAGAGAATAAGGATGTTTCTCTACATGTTTGGAGAAAATGATCAACTAAAAAATAAATGATCCAAGAATTCATTATCTCTGTTGCAAAGACTGATTTAAAATATTAAACTTGAACTTGCCCTTTGTTCTTAAATTTCATATAGTTGCCAACTAGAGTACAAGGAGGTCTTGAAAATATTACATTCTTATCATACTAATTTATGTCAAGGTACTTACTGATTCTCTTATAACATTCGTATGCAAGTTAGAGCTAACTATGTAAACTTTTGGATTAACAAAAAGTAAATTTACAATAAGTTTATATAGAAAGATTACTTACTATATGACTGTGCTTTTTTGATAATTAAAAAGTGTTTCTCAATTGTCTAATAATGGAAAATTTGTACATGAAACACAATATAAGAAGCAAAAGTTACACACATTTGTTATGATTTTACTTATTCTTAAAAGAAAATTTTGTTTTTTGATATTGTATAAGAAGTTCTCATGTTTAATTAAATAGTCTTTACGATCCCTTTTAATAGTTTTTCTTTTGTTAATTCTTTTGTTGGAACTGATGTATGCAACAATTTTAAACATAAATAATGATATACTCTGTTTTTATTCTATGGGAGATTTCTTGTTCAAGTCATTTTATTTAAAATATCCTTATTTTGGTCCTCTTAAGATTGAAAATTTTCCCATATAGTGTTTTTTTAATAAAAATACACATATGGAGCACTTAATTCTTTTTTTTTTGCAAATTTTGAACGTATTAAACCTTTAAGGCAGTTCAAAATGTTTCGAAATGTACAATTTATGATACTCCATGGTAGTGACTATCACTACATGCAAAAGCACAAATAAAAAGGTCTTAATCAAGTACTAGACATCTACACATTCCAATAGGTGAGGATGTATTGTTGATGCTTGGTTTGGGTGGGCCCGCACCATTGGGTTTTGTCCCCTTTGGCCGCCTAGGTTATCTACCTCCTATCCCCATTTCTTGGAGGGTTTTGGGAGTCAAATATGAGACTTCAGGGTTTTGTTGAGTGCATTACTCCGAGTGCCTCTACGCGCTCGATAACGATGTTCACTTGATCTACTTTGGCGCGAGCTATCATGCAATAAGCACCTAGGCCGACCGATCGGGCCAATCAATCATAACGATCCCGATACGAGCAGTCGCACGCTATACATTAATGCCCGACCGATCGAGCCTACTACGAGCTGTCTCATAGATGAGCTACAACGTTAATATCCGACCAATCGGGCCTACCCCAAGCTGTCCCATAGACGAGCGACAAGATCTTTGTATACTCCTTCGACCCTTCTCCTTGCTCAGACTCGAGGAGTAGGGGGGCTTATGGTTGGGTCGGTCGTGTTGGGCCCGAACCCAATCATAACGACCCACAGGCCGATCGGTCCATTTCTCCAAGATTGGTCTCACGCCTATCGGCTATGCCAGGCCCAAGCCTAATCCACGCATCCATGGCCCACTCGCAAGTGGAAGTCTCCCATGCATACGTAAAGACTTAAACCTAGCAACCATCCTATATGTAAGGTATAACTTGGCCATAATAGACGTACTCAACTCATAAACCCTAATTCTCCTGATTCTCTAGCCCAAATACCTTCCAAGGAACTAACTTGAGCGTCGGAGGGGCTTATCGGGATACAACCTCCGACGTGCCTTCGTTTGTTTTGCAGGAACCTTCAAGCCGGAGCTAATCAACCTCATGGATCCAAAAGATAACGTGCAGCCTCGTCAGAACCGGGCTGAACCAGATATGATACAAATTATCAAAAACTAACTTTTTTAAAATTGAAGGTATTACCAGTACTATTTTAAAAACGTTAAGTACTATATTTAATGTGAAGATAAAAGCTAGCTTAGATTTTACAAAAAGAGATTAAAGATCATATTCATACCTTTTATGATATTGGGTGGTACATGCGCCGATGGTGGCATCCTTTGCTAGTGGACCATGGGATGGCTTATTTGGAGGTGGAAATCTCAGCTTTTACTGTTGGAGCCATTGCAGCTGCCATTAGTTCAATTTTGGCACTCACCATGCTTCCATCACCCCATCAGCCTATTGCTGCCTTCCATTAGCTTGCGTGGAGACTTGATAAATAAATTTATTAGATCAGTTGTGAAAGACAAAATCCATAAAGCATTTCTTTACTTTGTCTTCCTTTTTTCATTTGATAAAGAAAATGAAAGTAAATCATAGTTGGGTTTGCGTTCCATATATACTCATCTATATTATATAAATTTGCCAATGTTAGTGCATGAAACTACTTTTTGAAATCAACTGTGATCGAATATTCACTTGCAAAATGTGAAAATATTTTTTTTTATAGTTTTAGATCGAATCTTGATAATTAAATAACTTGAAAAATTAATTTAAATCATTCGATATAAAATCATACGTGATTTGATTTTCTTGTTGAAATCCTTCTGAAAACTTTTCAATGTATCAACTCCGAGTTGTTCAAATTTGATTAAAATTAATTATAATTAGAGTTTGACTTTAATTATAATTGAGGTATTTAAAATCAAATATCTCATATTTAATTCCTAAAGTTTCTCAAACTTTATAATTAAATTAATTTATATTAAAATTAAATACATAAATTATAATTAAAGTCTAACTCTAATTATAATTAATTTAATTTAATAAAATCAAATATTTCATATTTGACCCATAAAATTTCTCAAACTTTATAATTAAGTCCAAAATAATTGAAATTGATTTTTCTCTTTTAAACTGCTTTATATGTATGACTCACTAGGTTCTTAATATATCAACAATAATTATAAATTCTAATTCTAATTTATAATTAAAATTAGATAAATTAAAACTCCTTTTAATTTATCTTTAATTTTCTAATTAAATAATTTATAGTTATAGACTAAGATTGACTTCTAGCAACATGGCATGACTACTCAAATATCAGGAATATCAAAGTGGGTCAACTTAACTTATCTATGCATTGTTATGATATATAATTTAATCATTTCTTCATTCAATATTCTAATTGGACAAAGTATGGATATATATATAGTATTTACTTTTTTGTATCCAACCATGTTTGCTCTTACTAATTAGTAATTGATATTTGAAAATGCTGGTCAACAATAGTAAAACATTCTCTCTAATTACTTTGTAGTAAAGAATTCTTTATTGACTTAATTATCTCCATATACTTCATACTACATATAAGTATTACCGACTAAATAATCCTATGAAAGTTTATAAATAACATCAAAGCACAGTAATTACCATATGAGATACCTTAGTAATTTTAAGTCTAAGGATCAATTATACAACAATTATTATGAAAAAAATCTACAAACACATAAATAATAATCCATTTGGGATCCTCATAGTCAGGTCAGTTCATTGAACTTATTCTCTAATAAGCACCTATACATTAGTTTAAGTATCTCCACATTTTAATTTATGAGATCAATTACTTTTTCCATAAGAAAGAAACATAATGTGTGCTAATTTAACCATTTTATCAATATCCTATCTTGATAAAACTACAACTAGGAACATTTAGAAATAATACGTAAAAATAAATTAAATCTCATAATTATAATCTCATCATAAGTTCAATTACATAGTAATTATTTTAGAGATTTTTACCTTTAGCATTAAAATATCAAATGTAATCAACTTAATACATAAAGATAAAGAATGTCTTTTATGGATTAAACAATAATGTCATACATCAAATTGCAACCAACTAATTAGCTACAAAGACATAAACTAATAATCTCCCACTTGCACTAAAAACAATCCATTCATATGTCAATCATATCTCTTCTAAGATAATGGCTTAGTTACAGATTAATTTCAGTGAGAACTTGCTTTAAAGTTTTGTCTTTCTACTTCACTATCTCCCAAATTAAGTGAAAATTCCTGAGTATATGTTTAGATTGTTGATGAGACCTTGGTTCCTTTTCCTGTGTAATGGCACCGTTGTTATCATAGTGAAATACAATAGGCTCAACAATGCTAGGAACCACTCTACGTTTAGTGATGAACTTCTTGATCCAAACCGCTTTCTCTATAAACCAGAAAAACATCTTTAGTCTTTCTTAAGTATAAGATATTTTTCACAGCTATTTAGTGACACTCACCTGGATTGGCTTGAAACTAACTTGTCATGCTCAAAGCAAAAGAGACACCTGGTCTAGTATATAACATTGCATACATGATTGATCCAATGGTCAAAACATATGGAGCACAATCCATTTTATCTCTCTCCCCTTCTGTCTTATGACATATACAATGTGAGAGAGAAATCCCACATGATGTAGGTAATAATTCCCTCTTGGAATTCTTCATACTAAACCTTTTGAACACTTTGTCTATGTAGCACCCCACCTCCGTAAGACACGTACCCGACATCTTGCATGATATTCGAGTCTGTGTCCCATGATGGTGGCGTGCTAAAGCACTCAATCAGTCAAAACTCAGTGCAATTTTTTTTAAACCACAAACATAATATGCTGAAATCGATAATCAATTCGAGCCCACTTTATTAGTAAAATTTTTCAATCATAACAATACAATCAATAGAATTTTCAATAGCCATTTGAGCCCTTTTATAAAAATAAAACACTTTAGTCATAAAGTCTTTATATTACAACATAAATCATATACACCTTTTTTACAAAACTTTAGGAATATATAATTTGATACAAAAGTTGTGGAATATACAACTCCATAAAAAAGAAAGAAATACAATGCATACGTGAACTGATCCCGACCTCTATCCCTTACTTGTATGCTGTAGGGATACTCCCGTTTGCCTAACGGGGTATTCTTCTGATCCTGAAAAATATTTACAAAATTTGGGTGAGTTTTGCGAACTCAATAAGTGACCATCATCAATGGCTCACCTAGTCATATAACATATAAATCACATTCATATCATTTCACATTTCACATTCAATACACTTTAATCATTTGTATTATGCATATGTAGTGCACATGAGACTCACTTTTCATTTATTAATTTGTTGTGACCAAGTGCCTAAACTGTCCCGTATCTATTTGAGATACCGGGCTCATTAAACATTGAACCTGAAGCTTTGAATCACTTTCTGAGCTCGAGGCTCTTT
>JANSVB020000190.1:2477954-2492062 GCA_025504935.2 Erythroxylum haughtii
TACCTGGTTATACTTAAAAGAAATGTGCAAGAAAAATGCTATGCAACGAGGTCTTAAAGATTTGGGATCTCTGTGCTAAAAAATACCTATACCTGGGTATTATAAAGAAAATAAGAAATACGGTCTCAGAAAAGCAAAAACATATAAAGGAAAACCACATAATACACATGTGCGAGTTTTCAAAAGAAAGAAACCACCTCTACATAAATGTGGGTGTTATACTTGTGGAGAAGAAGGACATTATGCTAGAGACTGTAAAAGTCAAAAAGGTAATATTGTTCGAGTAGCAATATTAAATGATCTTGACTTACCAGAAGATTGGGATGTTGTATCACTAGATCTCAACGAAGCAGATAGTGATGGAATATTATCAATATCTGAAGGAGAAAATCCTGATCATCAAGAAATTCTCAAAGATCTATCTTTAGATCCTACAGAATTTTTATTTGTCATCACAGATAAAAAGAAAGATTGGTTGGAAGAAATAACACTTCCAAAAGAAAAACAAGAATGTCAACATGATTGGCAAAATAATCAACCAATTGATGAAATTGGTAAAGAAAATTGCTTTTATTGTCAAGCAAGAACATCTGAATTCCAACGGATATTTTGCCCTAAATGCTCAACCACTGTTTGTGCATTTTGTGCTATGATATATTGGAATATCAAGATTTCAAGAAAACAAAATACATTTGTCCCACAATTAGTTCAAAAGGACAATGTAATACAAGAAATGTCAAGTTATATTGCTCAAATACTCAAAGAAAACCAAGCTTTGATTACAGAAAATCAACGGTTAGACAGAATTACTACATCATTCCTTAACAAGGAATTAAGTAATCTCAAACCGTATGATGAAGAAAAATTGAAACAAGAACTTCGCGCATCAAATCGAGTTCTTAAAATCATAGATCAAGCACCATCAGAGTATCAGCAAAGCGTGGTGGTACCAGAAGATTTAAAAATTTTGATCAAGAAAGTAGTACCAGAGGCAAAAATACCAAACAGAAGAACTACTGGAGCAGCAGGATATGATTTATACAGTACAGACTGTATAATTATACCAAGTCTTCAAAGAAAAAGTATTTCAACTGGAATACAAATAGAAATTCAGGATGAAAATATTTATGGAAGAATAGCAGGCAAATCTTCTATTGCAAAAAGAGGCATAGATGTTACCGCAGGAGTTATTGACACAGACTACAGAGGTACTATTTATGTTTTATTATATAATTCTAATCCTGAAGAATATTTTGTGGATATAGGAGATATGATTGCTCAAATTATATTTGAAAAATATCATATACCACAAATTCAGATAGTTGAAAAATTATCTGAAACAGAAAGAATGTCAAGTCCCCTTAGTGAACTTGAAAAAGAAAATACAGACGAAAAGGAAGAAATAATACTTTTCGCAAAAGAAAGAATTTTGACTCTAACATAATCAAGAAAAATCAATAATCAGCTGTATAATTTTGATATACAGTATGAGATACCAGGAGTCAAAGCATTTAAGTTAAGAGCTATTTTAGATACAGGAGCTACTAAATGCTGTATCAAGATAGATGCTGTCCCACCAGAAGCAAAAGAAAAATTTGGATATACAATGGAAATATCAGGAGTTAATTCTGTATTTCAAGCTAATCAGAAAATAAAAGATGGAAAGATGATTATAGGTGATAATACCTATAGAATTCCATTCACAGTCTGCATACCCATGACCAAGCATGATGGTATACAAGTAATTGTAGGATGCAACTTTATACGATCTCAGTATGGAGGAGTTAGACTGGAAGGAAATACAGTCACATTCTACAAAAATTTGTCAAAAGTCATGACAAGTACAGACATTAAAATAGCCTCAGTAGCTATTGAAGAATTGGAATTAGAAGCTGATGAGTATTATACCATCAAAAATATGGTATACTACAATATTGGCAAGAGTATTCCTATATATTCAAAAGAAATAGAGTCATCTCTAAAAGAAATGGAGGACCTCGAATTTATCGGGAAAAATCCACAGAAACATTGGGAAAAGAATAGTATAGTCTGTAAAATTGATATAATCAATCCAGACCTCACTATTCAAGACAAGCCTTTAAAGCATGTCACACCAGCAATGGAGGCCCAATTCAGAAAACATATCAAGGCCTTACTTGATATAGGAGTCATAAGACCATCATCTTCAAGGCATAGAACTATGGCCATGATAGTTTACTCCGGAACTTCACAAGATCAAGAAACAGGAGAAATTAAACATGGAAAAGAAAGGATGGTATTTGACTACAGAAAGCTCAATGAGAATACTCATAAGGATCAGTATTCTTTGCCAGGTATTAACACTATTATCAAAAAGGTTGGTAATAGTAAGATTTATAGCAAGTTTGATCTTAAGAGTGGATTTCATCAAATTGCTATGGATAAAGAATCAATTCCCTGGACAGCTTTCATAGTTCCAGAAGGTCTATATGAGTGGCTTGTTATGCCATTTGGACTGAAAAATGCTCCAGCCATTTTTCAAAGAAAGATGGATCTTTGTTTTAAGGATCATGAAGAATATATCGTCGCTTATATTGATGATATATTAATATTTTCAGAAACAGAAAAAGATCATAAGAAACATTTACATATATTCTTTGATATATGTAAACGATATGGACTTGTCCTATCAAAAGAAAAAATGACTGTAGGAACATCAGAAATTGAGTTCCTTGGTGCCATAATTGGCAACAGAAAAATCAAATTGCAGCCTCACATTATAAAAAAATTGACTGAATTTCCTGAGGAGCAATTAAAAGAAAAGAAGGGTTTAAGATCTTGGTTAGGGATCTTAAATTATGCAAGAAATTATATTCCAAAACTTGGGATATTAGTTGGACCCTTATACAACAAGACAGCTCCCAATGCAGATAAACGCATGAGTAATATGGATTGGGATATTGTCAAAAGAATAAAGAAATTAATTCAAGAACTTCCAGATATGGAGTTACCACCACAGGATGCATATGTCATTCTAGAAACAGACGGATGTATGGAAGGATGGGGTGGAATTGCCAAGTGGAAGAAAAGAAAGGAATCTCCTAGAAATGAAGAAAAAGTATTTGCATACGCAAGTGGAAAGTTTAATTGCATTCAATCCACAATTGATGCAGAAATCAGCGCGTGCATTAATACTCTCAATACTTTAAAGATCCATTACTTGGATAGAAAGGAGATTACACTCAGAATCGACTGCCAGGCAATCATTTCTTTTTACAATAAACAGTCACAAAATAAACCGTCACGAGTTAGATGGATTATTTTCGTCGACTATATAACTGGCACCGGTATCAAAATCGTCTTTGAACATATAGACGGAAAGAAAAATCTTCTTGCAGATCAATTATCTAGAATTGTACTGAAACTAGCATGGAGCGAAGGGATAAGCAAGTTGCAAGAGAAGAAAGAAGTAAACCCTACAGAAGTCTCAAAGACCTGGAAAGGAAAAGAAGTTCTAAACACAGAGCAAGTTCAAGTTCTGATGAATCTACCAGAAGCTATCAACGAAGTTCAAAATCTGAACAACAACAAACAGGTACAAGTTCTAAATCTTCTAAAGAAGAACTTGCAGGTCATGTTTCCGTAGGAAAAATAATTGAAGAATTCAAGAAAAGGTCTTCGCCTATAAAAATGGAAGAAGAAACAAGATTTTGTCGCTTTGGCAAAACTCAGCTACCCATTTCGGATCCAAGAGATCCAAAAGCATATCGTCCATTGGATAATCTGCCACTGGATGAAAATCAGAAATGTCTGCTTGACGCGATATGGAAGGCAAATAGTAGCAAGCAAAAGCAAAATGTTTGTTGTGCTCTACAGTACTATTTCAGCAAGATTATGCAACCCCCACTTGGTAAGAGTTTTTCTTATTATGCATTAATCAATGGTCCTGATAGAGGAATTTATTGTTACTATTCAACTCTGCTCAAAAAGACTAGCCAAATGGCTAAACCAAAGTTTAAAGGATTCTATTCCTTTAATGAAGCATTTGAATATTTAATTTATCAAGGTATTAGTCTTGATGAGGAAATATTCATAGAAAAAGAACCAAGAGCAGGCCCATTAAATGAATTTCATCAACAAGAAATTCATCGTCTGCAACAAGAAATTATGGAGTTAACTCAGACTGTTAAAGAACTCCAAAAAGAAAAAGAAAGTGAAGATGAAGAGGAACAGGACAAATTTAGTCAGAAGGATGAAGGAATATCTCAAGCTTATCTAAGCTTATCTGAAGAAGATAGAAGAAATCCGAGATATCAAAGAACAGCTGGCACCAGATCATTAATTCCAGTTAACAGGAATCATCCTTCGCATCAGCCTCATGTCTCACAAAAGTGGCCGAAAGAAGAATAAGGTCAAAAGAAGAAAAGCAGATTCTTTGTCTGCCATAAAAGCAAAAGCAGATTCTTTATCTGTCATATTAATTGAACGCCGTGTTCAATTATTTTATAGCTTTTATTTATACCCGCACACCTGTCGTGCACTATTATGAATCATTGCTGTAAAGTAGATTGAATTATTCGCTATGGGGCCCAATGAGCACCCGGGATAATTATCTAACCTACCGCAATAATTCTAATAGCCTAGTTTCCTTTCTCTATATAAGTCATCGTTGGAAACCTAAGAGGACACAACTGAAATCTATCAGTAATCCTCCTATCCTTGTATGACGTTTATGAAGATTGAATTATTATTTAGGTAAATTATAAAATTGGTAAAAAAAATCTACTCTGTGTATGATTGGATTAAAATTAAAAGTTAGAACGCGGGTGAACTAGAAAAATAAGCAACTTGATGTTAACCAGTTGGGTACCTAAGGCAAATCGTGGCTTCGAGGATGCGTTTGGCAATAGTGATGAGGAAGGAGGACTGGAAGGCCAAGGAGCTGACACTACTTGTTCTTTATGCTGTGGCTTTCTATGCTTTCATCATCTATCGTTCCCTTCTACTCTCTCACGGTATTAAAACCCTTGCTGCTGCTGCTTCTTTTCTTTTTTGTTTATTTCTGTTTGTTTGTATTCGATGACTGACGACTAAACAACGATATGGTGACTTACAGATCATGCACTGAAGCTCTATCGATTGCGCCCTGGATGGATTTTCTCCTCTCGTCTAAATGTATACAGTTTCGTTTTCTTATTCAGATTAATACATTTTCTGTTTTAACTTTCTTTTTATCAATCAAAATAGGATGAATCTGATGCCCAATGGAGAAACTTTCGGGGAAATATACCCATCCTCACACTTGTTTTTGCACTCTTTTCCCTGCTTGCCAACATGTCGAGACCCTTCTTTGGTCTCAAAGCTAAGGGCATGTCCCTTGTTTGGCTTTCCATTTCACTTGTCTACCTATCCTATCTACATGGGGTTTGGTATGCTTTCTCCTTTCTTTTTTTAAAGATAAAAATTGTCATTTTGCTTTTATCTCTGTTTTTTATTAGCCTTCTATGTCTTTGGCCTTGTAGCACTATTTTCATCCTCTCCATTGCAGCTTTCAATTTCTTTCTTGTAAAGGTGAGTTACAATGATATTTATTACATATAATCTAATCCAATTCCTCTTTTGTCGTCTGAGAATTCATCACCTCATTATTATGATGTTTTTGAAGCCACTAATCACGACATATTCTTATCAGAATTCTAGTTTGCTTCATGTTTTACTATATTTGTCTTTCTGCAGATCTTTGCCAGAACAAAGTACTTCTCCTTCGTACTTTGGGTTTTCAACATATTTTTCCTTCTATGTAACCGTATTTATGAAGGATATTCATTTTCTATATTTGGGTAAGCCAAGTGAAGTTGTACCTCACTTTAGTATACATGGTTCCATTTTTGTTTGAAGACAAAAAAAAAGGGTTTTAAATTGTGCTCTCTTATTGTTCAGGAAGCAGTGGGCATATTTGGACAATTACAGAGGCAACTTTAGGTGGCACATATGTTTCAATTTTGGTAGTTCTTTTATTCAATCATGTTCTTTGTCTTAGTTCCTAAGGAATTCTCTGGGTTTTATATGTAAGTTATGAAACAAAAGATTTTATTTAGTTTTCTGAATTTTAAACATATACTATCTTGCTGTTTGTCAGTAATTTTACGAATGATAAGCTTTGGGTATGATTACCATTGGGCACACGAAGCTTCTTCTTTTGATCGGAAGGTAATATCGTATAGTTAAGATTAAATGCATGGTATCTAGTGGCCGTGTGAATTTGGATTAGGCATGAGCTTTTTGTCTGTTTGTGTACAATTATCTTGAAGGTTAGCTTTGAGACTTAACATGTAACTGGAATTAATGTTAATGTTATTTTTCCCTTTACCCATAAATACTTTGCTTTTATCCTATTGGGTATCTATTATATTTTCTGCTTGGCATGCTTCTTGGTTAAATTTTTTTCCCCTGAATTTCATCTGCAAGATAGAATTGCATGTGAAATTACGTTTGTTTGCATGAGCCACCAACAACTGAATTTTGATTTTCCATTACTGGAATTGATTCTCTTTCAGAAACACACACAACGTTGCCATATTTGTATGTCTGGAAAGGAATGCTACCGATTACTACAGGTTAGTTATTTATATATGGATTAACCTTTTGGAAAATTAGTTAGACGTTCAACTAGTTAGATGTTTGCATATTGTATTCCTCAAGACTGTTTTGCTGTCTGCTCTTTTGCTTTTTACTTGAGTGAATGACCTTAATTTGTTTAATGCAGGAGAGAAGTGTCATGAAAGATAACTTCTCACTTAGCATATACCTTTGTTATTTGGTATATGCCCCACTTTACATTGCTGGGCCAATTATAAGCTTTAATGCATTTGCTTCACAGGTCTGTAACTTATTATACTATCTTCTTTATTTGTATTAGAATCCTCAATATTTGACTGATTTTGATTGTTGTATTAAAAATAACCACATAGCTGCGTAGAATCTTATTGAAGAAATAATGGAGAAAACATAAGTTGTTTGGACAGGGGATCTTGAAATGTTATAGGTATTTGTACAAGCTTTTTAAGCAATCTAGGTTAGGTCATGGGTATAGAAGTGCTTCTAATCAACCTATTGCTGAACCTGGAGCATAAAATTCTACTTACTGCATAGAATTTTGAATTTGGTATAATATATAAATTCACAAATAAATACAAATTTATCATTAAAAAATGGGATAATGTAGTTTTGAGCAATAAAATATCATAAAAAGGTTACAGAGGTATAGTATAAATATAATGTAGGAATCAACTAAAGAAGGAAAGTAGTAACTAGGAAACTAAATAAACTAATTTACAGCTGTATCTACTCACTAATTACAGAATATTTCCTTTCCTTTTATATCTAAACGGACACTCCCCCTCAAGTTGGGGCATATATATTTATAAGTCCCAACTTACTGATGATTCCATCAAATCTTGGCTTGAACAATCCTTTTGTAAGGATATCAGCTACTTGCTGTGTGGTTGGAACATACTACATGCAAATCACTCCATCTTCTAGCTTTTCTTTGATGAAGTGATGGTCAATTTCCACATGTTTAGTCCTATCATGCTGCATGGGATTGTTAGCAATGCTAATGGCAGCCTTGTTACCGCAATATAGTTTCATAGGACCATCCAATGGTACCTGTAGCTCCTCTAGTACTCGTTTGAGCCAAATTGCCTCACAAATTCCATTGCCCATAGCACGGAACTTTGCTTCAGCACTGCTGTGAGCCACTACATTTTGTTTTCTACTCCGCCAAGTCACAAGATTTCCCCATACACATGAGCAGTGTCCACTAGTAGATCTTCTGCAGTGACCGAACTAGCCTAATCTGCATCGGTAAACACTGCAACAATTCTTTGAGCCTTCTTCTCAAAAAAATAGTTCCCTTCTTGGAGATCCCTTGAGGTATCTCATAATGCGGGAAGTTGCTTCCAAGTGAACCTTCTTAGGAGAGTGCATGAATCGACTGATCAAACTGACAGCGAAAGCAATATTTGGTCTCATATGAGACCAAATATGATTAACTTCCCAACCAATCTTTGATATCTCCCAACATCAATTGGGTCACCTCCAACGTCACTAAGTTTTTCATTGGGGTCTATAGGCGTGTCAGCTGGCTTACAATCTGTCATACCTGTATCAGAAAGCAGATCTAGTGCATATTTCCATTGGCTTACCTGATCCCCTTCTTTGATCTTGCAACTTCCATCCCAAGAAATACTTCAGTGGTCCCAAGTCTTTGATCTCAAATGTTTTTGCCAGACTAGCCTTCAAGTTGTCGATTTCTTCATGATCATCACCTGTGACGATGATGTCATCCACATATACCAGCAAAACGGTCATCATCCCACTTTCCTTCCTTTTAAAGAATAAGGTGTATTAGTCTGACCTTGAGAATATCCTTTTTGTTTCATTAAACTTGTAAATTGATAATTTGTTGTTTTTGTTATTTTCTTGGTCTACTTTGTCTTTGTTTTTATATTAATTTGTGTGGAATCTCTTTTGTTTTTGGTAAATTTGTACTGCTGTTGGTTTTTTTTTTTTGACGAAATTATGACGAAATGAAATTGAAAAACAAGGTAAGCAAACGATTCTCTAGTAACAGAAAAGGAGCAGCAACGGGGTTATCCAATAGGTAAATTAAGTTATGTATTTTCAATATAAAGGAGCTAAACTTAGTTATGATCGGGTGTCCACCATTTCCTACGAAGTTCACAGTTGACAAATGATAGCAACGAAAGGACAATGCACAATACAGAATGCAACAGGAAAGAAGCAATCATAAATAAAGCGACAAAAGAAGAACAGAATTAAAGAACGAACTAAGTAGCCTAAACCGGACTCCCCTATGCTAAAACTAAGCATTGACCTCAATGAAAAACAATTATGGAGAAGATGGAGGAGGGGGAGGATTACCTGGATTTGCCGAAGATTGACGCCACAAGTTGAAAGCAGTTGTCATTTCATGAAAGATAGCAGTTTGAGTTTCAACAATACGCTGCAAGTTAGTCTGATTATTTTGAATGGTCGAAAGAGTATCCCTGAAATGTCGAAGATAATGGCTCTGATCCGTGAATAAGGCTCGGAGAGCGGATTGTTCAGTTTGGATTGAAGAGAGCGTTTGATATAGAGCGCGAAGTTCAAAAACGGAGGGCTCGGGTTGGGAAGAAGAAGGCATGGATGTCAGTTGAGGGGGAGGAGGGGATGAAGATTGCAATGGTTCGGGATCGGTGTTATCAACCAAAGGCATCCAACCAATGTTGGATGGATCACGAAGAGTCATACAGTTCGGATAGGGCAAACGAAAAAAAACGTGATTGGGATACACCCAACAGTGGTGTCCCCGTACGGACCGACACATATGCATAGCTTCTAAAGCGGAGAAATCAAGGCGCCCAGAACCCTGAACAAGAAAAAGAGAATTGGCAAGAGGATCGAAGCCTAAGGTTAAAGCAATTTATGTAATTAATCCCCCGATAAAAATTTCGCCCGAAGTTTGAAGCGCGACACGTTGAAATTGGGATGCTAAGAAAGAACCAGCATCAACGGGTTCACCAATTTGCATCGCATATAAGAAATACAATTCAGGGGATCTAACGACATTAGTGCTATCACCCCGAGCAAAAATCCCACTAGATAGAATGCGATGAGCATAACGGAAACAGGGATTTTTAATGCTGGTGGCCTTTGAAGAGCTGGGGTTATATTGTCGGCCATCAGCGATTCGATACCAAAATTCAGTGCGGTTAAAATCAGGGGGAACTCGACGATGAGTCAAATCGAAACCAGTGGGAAAAGAATATATGGCATTGAACTCAGCTAATGTTAAAGAATGTCGGTGACCCAAAAGTTGGAAACTAATTTTCCCCGCTTGACAATCTCACCCCTGAATTACTTCAACAGAGATAGTGCTCAAAAATTCTAGAGTTAAGTTGGAATAGGTTGAGCATCTAATATCCAAAAAATTCCGCAATCCAATGGAATCAAACAGTCTATATATATCATCTAATAAATCAAGGTCTGTCAATGTATCCTCATCATAATAACGAGTAGCAACAAGTGGCCGAGATTTTAAAGAAGCAAAACGAGCACATTCATCACTATCCGTTAAACCGAAAGGATTGGAATTACCTAGTGGACGAGAAGGGCGAGATGATGGTGCGGAGGTGGAACTTGAAGCGCCAAGTGCTAATCGACTCCTCTTTGGACCCATTGACGATATCGGAGAAGACAGGAAGGAAGGTTAAGGGAAAGAGTTGGAACAAAATAGGAAAAGAATAGGAGGAGGAGGATGGAAGAAGGAGAAGGCAAGATTCGTGACAGACAGTCGACGAGAGAAGAAGAAGGGGAAAAGATTTAGGGAAGGGATTTGAAACGAAATAAATAACCAAACCGATTCACACGGCCAGTGTAAAATCACACGGTCTGACCGTGTGAACATCGGCGGGAATGGAGTAAGGTTACACGATCTGTGTAAATTCACACAGTCTGACCGTGTGACTCCCGGGTGAAAAGCCAAAATTAGAAGTAAGGTTACACGGTCCGTGTAAATTCACACGGTCTGGCCGTGTAACTCTCGGGTGAAAATGGAAGGTTAGAAACAGTGGTCGCACGGTCCGTGTAAAGTTACACAGTCTGACCGTGTGACACTCTGAAGCCCTTTTTTTATTTACTAACAAACTAAAGAAAAAGGTACAGTATATTAACAACGCTCATGAAATGGTGTGAGCAAACCAGGAAAGAAGATCAACATTGGAGTGGTTCGGAAAGTGCCAACGTTGTGGTGGCACGTAATGGATGACCAGCGAAGTAGGGCTTTAGACGCTGTCCATTAACTTTGAAAGCTCCGGAAACTTCACTCCAAACCTCGACTGCGCCATGGGGAAACACTTGTAGGACTTGAAATGAACCAGACCATCTAGATTTGAGTTTTCCTGGAAAAAGACGAAGGCGAGGGTTAAATAACAAAACGAAATCACCTTCGACCTTTTCTTGGTAATATGTTTGTCATGCCATAGCTTGGTCTTTTCCTTGTAGAGCCGAGAACTCTCATAAGCCTCCAATCTTCAAATGTCCAACTCATTCAACTGTATTGCCCTTTGTTCTCCAGCAGATTTCATGTCAAAGTTGAAAGTTTTGATAGCCCAATAGGCTTTATGTTCTAACTCTACTGGTAAATGACATGCTTTGCTGAACACAAGCCGATAAGGTGTAGTTCTCAATGGTGTCTTAAAAGTCGTACGGTAAGCCCAAAGAGCATCGTCAAGTTTTAAGGACCAATCATTCTGTGACTTATCAACCGTTTTTGCTAGAATACTCTTGATTTCGCGATTAGAAACTTCAACCTGCCCACTTGTTTGAGGATGATAGGGTGTAGCAATCCGATGATAAACACCATATTTCCGCAAAAGACTCTCGAAGGGCTTATTACAAAAGTGAGCACCATTATCACTCAACAAAGCCCTTGGAATTCCAAAATGAGAGAATATATGTTTCTTTAAGAATTTGAGGACAACCTTAGAATCATTCGTGGAAGTTGCAACGGCCTCTACCCATTTCGAAACATAATCCACTGCTACAAGAATATAGAGATTATTATGGGATTTAGGAAATGGTCCCATAAAGTCAATTCTCCAAACATCAAACAATTCAACCTCTAGTATTCCAGTTTGAGGCATTTCAGACTTCCTTGAAATAGTACCCATCCGCTGGCAATTATCACATGTAACTACGTACTCCTGTACATCACGAAACAAAGTTGGCCAGAAAAATCCTGCTTGGAGAACTTTAGCAGCTGTCTTATCGGGACCGAAATGACCATCATAAACTGTCGAATGGCAATGGTGGAGAACACTTTGGACTTCGTCTTCAGGAAAACATCGACGAAAAATACCATCTCCATAATATTTGTACAATAATGGTTCTTCCCACATATAATATTTAGCGTCAGAAATGAGTTTCTTCTTCTACTGATAAGTGATTTCTGGTGGGAATAGTCTGCAAACAATGTAATTCACTAGATCTGCATACCATGGTGTTACAAAAGATGATATAGCTAATAAATGTTCTCTCGGAATAGAATCATCAATCGAACATTCGTCACTCTGAACAGAAATTCTAGACAAATGATCAGCTACCACATTTTCAGTACTAGCTTTATCCTTAATTCCGATGTCAAATTCTTGTAACAATAGTACCCAACGGATAAGTTGTGGCTTTGAGTCTTTCTTCTTCAACAAATGTCGAATAGCTGCGTGATCCTTAAAGACATCAACTTTAGAATTAATTAGGTAATACCGAAACTTTTCAAGAGCAAAAATAATAGCTAAAACTCTTTTTCTGTGGTGGCATAATTGATTTGAGCCTCATCTAGAGTACAACTAGCGTAGTAGATGGCATAAGGCTTGTTGTCCTGTTGCTGTCCCAAAACAGCTCCCAAAGCATGATCACTGGCATCACACATAACTTCAAATGGAAGATTCCAATTAGGTGCTTGCATAATTGGGGCCGAGATTAAAGCTTCTTTCAACCTGTAATAAGCACTCAGACAATCCTCATTAAAGTCAAAAGGTATATCCTTGACAAGTAAATGTGTTAAAGGTTTTGTAATTTTAGAGAAATCTTTAATGAACCGTCGATAAAAGCCAACATGTCTAAGAAAACTTCTCACGCCTTTGGCAGAAGTAGGTGGGGGCAATTTTTCAATTACTTCCACTTTTGCTTTATCAACTTCAATACCTTTATTGGAATCTAGATGATCGAGTACAATCCCCTCCTGAACCATAAAGTGGCACTTTTCCCAATTCAACACTAAATTAGCTTCTTCACATTTAGCCAACACTTTGGATAAATTTTGCAAGCAATCATCAAATGACAAGCCATAAACAGCGAAATCGTCCATAAACACTTCCATTATGTTTTCAATGAAATCAGAAAATATGGCCATCATACAACGTTAAAAAGTAGCAGGGGCATTACAAAGCCCAAAAGGCATTCTCCTATAGGCAAAAGTACCATATGGGCACGTAAATGTGGTTTTGTCCTGATCTTGTGAGTGAATGGGGATCTGAAATGTTGGGTCTGTGTTTTGCGTACCGGGGTGAACAGGCCCTGCGTACCCCAAATTTGCACGCGACCACAACCTTAATCAGTATTGTCCTCTTTGGTACTCGAACTTGAGACCTCAAGATTTTGTTGCTTTTGTAAGCACGCCTCAAGGTTTTGAAGGAAGAGGTTTGAGTTCTACCTCAGGTGCTTTCACTTCAGATTGTTGTTGATCCATTTCTAGAACTTCAACGTGCTCTTCTGTAGCTATGTAGGACATAGGAAGATTTGCTAAAGCGAATCTCATCACTTGGTGTTCCATTGGTAATTAAACATTGCTCAAGAAAATTAGTCGAAAGTTGGTTAGACAAATGAGTATTGACAATAGAATCAATGATGTCAATTCTACAACAATCATCAGACAAGCTTGGAAATTTTGTAGTTTTTGAAAGATCAAATTCAACACAATCCTCACCAATTTCAAAGGATAATTTGTCATTTTTCACTTCTATTTCACATCCTGCTGTAGCCAGAAATGGCCTTCCAAGTATGATTGGGGTGCGGATGGTTTCTTCCATTTCCAAAATGACAAAATCAACAGGCACATATAAATTACCTACTTTAATAGGCACATCCTCCAATACACCAACAGAATATTTAACAGAGCGATCAGCTAATTGCAAGGCAACAGTAGTTGGTGTCAACTCTCCTAAATCAAGCTTTCGACACAAAGACAATGGCATTAAACTCACACTTGACCCTAAATCACACAAAGCACGTTCAATAGTAACTTTACCAATTTGGCAAGGAATTGAAAAGCTACCAGGGTCTTTGAGTTTTGGAGGAAGTTTATTTTGAATGGCAGCACTACATTCAACAGTCAAAGCAACAGTTTCATGCTCTTCTAACTTTCTCTTGTTAGATAAGATTTCTTTGAGAAACTTAGCATAAGAAGGCATTTGAGAAAGTGCATCAGTGAAAGGAATATTAATGTACAACTTTTTAAGCACTTCTAAGAATTTCCCAAACTGAGCATCTAACTTGGCTTTGGCCAT
>JANSVB020000190.1:2521590-2538752 GCA_025504935.2 Erythroxylum haughtii
GATGCTTCAAGATGAGAACATGTTGCTTAAGACTTAATTACAATGTAATAAAGAAAAGTTAGAGCGTACTAAAGAAAAATTACAATGTAATGAACAAAAATTCCTTATTGGCAAAGATTTAACCAAGTTTAAAAAGATGGTCAAACAAATTCTTGGGTCAAAATATGTAAGTAGTAGTGATGATGAAGAGTCTTAGTTTATACGTAATTTTTTTCTTAACTTTGGTAATTAACATTTAATTTCATTTTTTAAATATAAAATCCATCTAATTTTTATTTTAGTTTACTTAATTATAATTCAAACAATGTTAAAAATATAAGATGAATTAAAAATGTTATCAATAATTATAATTAAATGATAAATTGTTAATAAGAAAGTGTAACAAAAAATAAAATTCGTCTCTAAAAATTTTTTTCTACAATTATAAAATTGTCACAAAAACTTTTTAGCTATGTTCAACAAAATGTCGCCAATAACCTTTAGCTATGTTCTAAAAAATGTAAATAAATATATTCTGCTACAAAAGACAAATCATCACTGCATATTATTACCTACGCCTATGCTAACGAAGCTAATTACGTTTAGCCACCAAAAACAAACATCACAATATGTCATTTGCGACAATCTTCTTTCTCCTCGCCTAGCCCTTTCTACGATGGATATAGGATTGTGGCAAAATATATTGGGAGAAGATTTCGTGAAAACGTCGCAGATAATTATTTGCTACCAGGATTTGACGACCATTTGTGTGGTGATTTTTTATCGTCGCTAAAAATGTTTTGTAGAAAATTACTGTCTTTTAGCGACGAAATTTTTCGTCACCAAAAACGTGTTCTATTGTAGTGAGGGAGGGAGTTCATAGCTTGATTTAATGGCATTTATGACTCGTTCTTTACTAGTAATCATTAGGAACTTTAACTTATCGTGTGTAGGGTGAGAAAATGCTTTGATCTCTCCAAATAACCAAAGGAGAGAGGCAAAATGCAAAAATCAGTCTAGTTCACAATTCAGAGGGTATTTAACTGGCTGGTTTATTATTTAACCAGTAGGTTTTTACTCTTAAAAAATAGAAGTAAAAACTGAACTA
Source organism: Erythroxylum haughtii (assembly GCA_025504935.2). Lineage (NCBI taxonomy): Eukaryota > Viridiplantae > Streptophyta > Magnoliopsida > Malpighiales > Erythroxylaceae > Erythroxylum > Erythroxylum haughtii. The sequence goes on from JANSVB020000190.1 coordinate 2,522,678, forward strand.
AAATTTAGTCCAATTCGTACTTAATATGGTTGGACTGGTCGACAATCTAGTCTGGCTTTTATATTATTGTAATAAACTGGCCAACTATTTCTTGTAACAACTTTGACAACTCACAATTGTGGTTTCTTTCTTTGCTCATGCATAATCGTCCCATCTTCTTGGTTTCTTTATCTGATGCATACTCCTCCGTGTTAGCAAGGGTTGGGGCTGTGATGGTAATTTCTTATTATGCCGGATGTTGGTGGTGCATCATTACCAATCGTAAACAAGGTCGCAAGTGCCCTAAAACATATAAAGCCATTGATACAGCTCGAAATATCTGACCCAACAATTAAACTTATAATTAATGTCTTGAATTGTACTGCTAAAATATGTTACCGTAATTATAAGGTAACTAGTGGTTGAGAAGAAAAATCTTAGTAGACCCTACTACAAAGGTGTGTACTGGCCAATGGGTTGTTTATGGAATAACAAACTCTCATTTTCCCTTCTCTCTTCTTTCTCTGTCTCTCTCTTCCTTTCCTTTGTCTACAATTTATAAACCCACTCTCGCTGTAATACTGATCCTTAGTTAAAGTTAAAGTGAGCTCCCTGTGTAATCCAAAATTTGTGCATTAATAATGGTATCAGAGCTACAGATTCTTGGACCTAATGGCTGAGGGGACACGATTCAAACTGTTGGAGGAGCAACAGAAACAACTCAGCAAAGAATTCTCAGAGAAGATCAACACACTCTCTACTTGGCAGGAAACATTTGGTCAAAAATATGATCAGTTAGAGTAGTTGGCATTAGAAACCCAATCCTCCATGGCCCATAAAGAGGATATCAAAACCCTGAAGTAAGTGTTGATGAATATTCAAGTGGGTCTAAGCCAAGTTGCTCAATCACAACTCAAAGCTTCGATTAGCAATGGGGATGGTCTTCTTAGTTTCAGTACTCTCTCATCCCCAATGGTCACCATGACCACTGTTGGTTTTCCTTCCAGCAGTTCAGTTCAACTAGGAAAACAGACCATAGGAGTAACGTCAGTGGATTCAACTCCTGTTACTACAAGAACAAGCCCATCGTATTTCTGTCCACCATACGGGCAACCAACGTTGGCTCCCATACATGTTGGACCTCCAGGGTTTTCTCAACTACCTAAACTGCCCAAATTAGATTTTCCCATATTCCATGGTGAAGGGGTGTTTAATTGGCTTTATCAAGCCAACAATTATTTCGACGTTGCTAACATTGGAGAGATGTTGAAAGTGAAGTTGGCTTCAATGTATTTGGAAGGAACTGCACTCAAATGGCATCTCTCTTACATGTCAGGAAAGAAACATTTACCTTTCGTGCCTTAGGAAATTTATACGGAAGCAATTGGGACTAGGTTTGGAGGAGGAGAAAATGAGTACCCAATAGTTGTGTTGAGGCAGATTGTACAGCAAGGGGACTTCTATAAATATTTGCCTACTTTTGATGATATGAGAACTTGTGTTCTTGTGGATGATAATGCTATTTTACAAATGTTTATTGGAGGTTTAGAACAGGACCTGCAGTTTTCCGTGGTGAAAGGTGCTCCTAAGACATTGAATGAGGCAATTAGGCATGCTGAGGTAGAAAATGTCAGGATCCACCATCGATCGCCATTGGCAAGAAGCAAACTCATTTCCACCCCCAATAATCAAAAAGCTCCTTTGCATAAATTATCCACAACTACCGTCACCTTAAAAAAATGCCACATACAACCCTATAAAATCTACCAAACCACACTTTTCCACTATTCAAAATTTTCTAGCCCAGTATAAGCTTACACCAAAAGAAATAAGGAGGAGGAAGGATAGGAGAATGATGGGACTATGTTATTGGTGTGATGAAAAATTTAATGCCAACCATAAATGCAAGCAGAAACAAATTTTTTGGATTGAGGTTGGAGGTGAGGAAGAGGATATAGGATTATAATGGAGTGAGGAGCTAGACACTGGAAATGAAGTAGGGGATGATGTGCAAATCTCTGTTCATGCTCTCACGGGAATCCGTGGATTTAAAACTATAAAGGTCTTAGGTACACTAGATCAGCAGCTGTTGTCTATACCAATAGACACAAGAAGCACCCATAATTTTATAGATGAGGTTACCGTAAGGAGATTGAAAAGTATGTTAACTCCTATTAAGTTGATTTTTGTTAAGATCGTGGATGGTAATGCCACCACTTGTTCTTTTGTTATTAGAAACTTGAAATGGGTCATGCAAGGCAAAACCTTTTGTGCTGACATTTTTGTTTTTCAATTGGGAGGATATGGAATGGTCCTGGGCATTCAATGGTTGTCCACTTTAGTCGATATTTTATAGAACTTTAAAAAGCTTAAAATGACTTTTACCGTCGACTACACTACTATTACCTTGCATGGGAATGAACCACTAGAGCTGCAATTAATTGATGGGGGTAAGATGTCCAAATTGCTTGCAAAAACAGGGGCAAGCATTGAGATACAACTCTGCACTTTGCGAATTGAATGGAAGGCTCCTATTTCCCAAATAGTCACAGGAAATGAGACGCATTGTTGTAATACGGAGGCTCTTTCTTCGTGGGATAAACAGCTGCAAGCATTACTCCTAGAATATGGTGATGTTTTTGAAGAACCAAAGAGGTTACCTCCTCAACGCAAGTATGATCATAGGATTGTGCTCAAAGAAGGTACCTCTCCAATTAGCTTATGGCCTTATAGATACTCTAGCTTACAAAACGATGTAATCGAAGATATGGTTAAGGAACTGTTACAATCTGGTGTTATTTAACACAGTACAAGCCCTTTTTCAGCTCCAGTTATCTTGGTTAGAAAGAAAGACAATACTTGGAGGATGTGTGTGGATTATCGGGAGTTGAACAAACACACCTTCAATGATAAATTTCCTATTCCAGTCATAGAAGAGTTGTTGGATGAACTAGAAGGATCTGCATTATATTCTAAGATGGATCTACGAGTGGGTTATCTCCAAATCTGAATGTGGCCGGAAGATATTCCTAAAACAACTTTCAAAATACACAAAGGGCACTATGAATATGTTATCATGCCTTTCGGCTTAACTAATTCCCCTTCTAGTTTCCAACATTTGATGAATGAGGTATTTAGATCCTACCTTAGAAAGTTTATACTTGTATTTTTTGACGATATCTTGGTTTACAGTAATAATCGTGAAGAGCATTTGGAGCATCTAAAACTAGCTCTACAAGTCTTACGTGACAACACACCTTATGCCAAGAAAAGTAAATGCCAATTTGGCATATCATAAGTAGACTACCTAGGCCATTTTATCTCAACAGTAAGAGTCTCTACTAACCCTAAGAAGCTTGATGCTATACTAAATTGACCTGTTCCATCTTCACTTAAACAAGTGAGGGGTTTCTTGGGATTAACGGGGTACTATAGAAGGTTCATAAAGAATTATGGAAAAATCTGCCAACCGTTAACCAATTTGCTCAAGAAGGGAGGATTCCAATGGAGAAAGGAAGCTCAGGTGGCTTTTGATGAGCTAAAGGGGGCCATGACGCCTACCCCTGTTTTAGCTCTCCCTGATTATTCCAAAACCTTTGTTATTGAGACAGATGCAAGCAGAACAGGAATTGGGGCTGTCATAATGCAACAAGGCCACCCACTAGCCTTTATCATCAAAAGGTTGTCTCCAAAAACTCAATTACTCTCTGTATATGAAAAGGAGTTGCTTGCTATACTATATGCCATTAAAAAGTGGTATCACTACTTGGTGGGAAAACCGTTTGTCATTAGAACAGACCACCAAAGCTTAAAGTACTTGCTAGAGCAGAAGTTGACTACCCCTAGCCAATGCACATGGCTAGATAAGTTAATGGAGTTGGATTATACAATCATATATAAAAAGGGTACTGAAAATAGAGCTGTAGATGCTTTTATCTCAAGTTTCTAGTCAGGAAATGCAAACCATGGCACTTTCAATGGTTTTGTCCGACTTGTTGGAGCAAGTGCAGAAAAGCTGGGAGTTGGATATCAAACAACACGCTTTGATACAAAAATTGCCAGATAGGGATTGCCCTAAACCTTACTATAAATGGCAAAACAACTTGTTGCGAAGAAAGGGTAGATTAATAGTGGTAAATGATAGCTCTCTTAAAAAGCTAATCATGGCACTCTATCATGATTCAACCCAAGGAGGCCACTTTGGAGCTGCTGCCACTCTTAAAAGAATCAATGTTGTGTTTTATTGGAAGGGAATGCAGAAGGAAGTCAGGAACCACGTGCAGGAATGCAACGTTTGTCAAAGGTGCAAACTAGAAAATGTAGCTTACCCAGGCTATGTTCAACCTCTACCAATTCCCCAAATACTTTTCTCGGAGGTGAGCATAGACTTCATTATTGGGCTACCTAAGTCTAATGGTAAGTAGGTGATAATGGTTGTGGTGGATCGACTTAGTAAATATGCACATTTTGTGGCCCTATCACATCCCTACATAGCTCCATCGGTTGCACAAACTTTTATTGATTATATCTACCAGCTGCATGGTCTACCTGAGTTGATAATAAGTGATAGAGACCCATTATTCATGAGCAACTTTTGGCGAGAAATTTTCAGTTTGTTGGGGGTTCAATTGCGTACATCTTCTGCTTACCACCCTCAAATGGATGGTCAAATAGAAGTAGTGAACAGGTGCTTGGAGACATACTTGAGATGCATGTGTGGAGATGCTCCTCATACGTGGACTAGATGGTTGCCTTTAGTTGAGTGGTGGTATAATACTAATTACCATTCTTCAACCAATATTACTCCATTTGAGGTGATATATGGCCACACACCACCAGTCCACACACTTTATTGCTTTGGAGATGTCAAAGTACCAGTAGTTGATAGAATGCTAACCGACAGTGAAGCAGCTATCAAATTAATGAAGCATCATTTGCAGAGAGCTCAAAATAGGATGGTGCAACAAGCTAACAAGAAGCGGACTGACTGAGAATTCTCTATAGGTGACTAGGTGTTCTTGAAACTGCAGTCCTATAGGCAGCAAATAGTAGCTTTCAGGTCTTCTCAGAAGTTGGTGCAAAGTACTATGGACCTTTCCAGGTTGTAGCAAAGGTGGGAAGGGTAGCATACACTCTTAAACTCCCAGAAGGCTCACAAATCCATCCCACCTTCCATGTTTCACTGTTAAAAAAGGCTCATGGAGACTCTCATCTATTTCGTTGGACTTGCAGAGTCCCAACTTGAAACCAATTCCAGTGGCGATTTTGGATAGAGCAATGGTGCAGTATGGCAGAAGAGCTGCCACAAAGTTGCTCTTCGAATGGAGGACTTGAGGATGCTACCTGGGAATATGCTTATGATCTGATGGAGAAGTTCCCTGGGTGCAACCTTGAGGACAAGGTTTCTGAAGGAGGGAGGAAATTGATGCAGCTGGAAATATCTGACCCAACAATTAAGCTTATAATTTAGTTACTGTCTTGAATTGTACTGCTAAAATATGTTACCATAACTATAAGGTAACTAGTGGTTGAGAAGCAAAATCTTAGTAGACCCTACTACAAAGGCGTGTACTGGCCAATAGGTTGTTTATGGAATAACAAACTCTCATTTTTTCCTTCTCTATTCTCTCTCTCTCTCTCTTTCTCTCTCTTCCTTTCCTTTCTCTGCAATTTATGAACCACACTCACTGTAATACTGATCCTTAGTTAAAGTTAGAGTAAGCTCCCTGTGTAATCCAAAATTTGTGCATCAGCTATCTTCATAGGATGAATAAAGAGCCTCCATTCTTCTCTTATTCATATAGAAATCTTTGCATACATAAATTGCATGTCAGCAATTCCCTACTAATCTCCAGAGATATCGTTTCTTGTGAAAACAAAAGTTTCACATCAGCAATGCATCGAGTAAGAGATTCCTGTCGACTAAATGACTAGAAATGCAATAATATTTATGATTTACCTGTTCGTTTACCTATTATGGGAATAGTCAATGATTACAATCTTTTTGTCTAATATTAAAGATGGCAAAAGTAGCTTGATTCCATTCAACTTTATCTAAAATTAATGTGTTATATTCATATAGAGCAAACTTTGTACTAGGTTTAAGTCTAAAGAGCTGGCTTGATTTAGTTAAGTAAGAAATACTACCATTAAGAAAAAAAAACTAAATTTAATAAAAATATAATATATATTTTTATTAAATATATTCTAAACTTTAAGTTATAATTAGAAATACCTTTTAATTAGGACACTGTTATTAAATTTAAAGAAATATAATTTACTATTCAAATAGATAAGTAAAATTTTTAATAAAAATAAAAGATTAAATTGTATTTTTCTTAAAGATTATTGAATTATGGGCTTTGTGAATTTTTTGGTAGATCCAAGCCTTGCCATTTGTGAACCCAAGGACAGATAGGCTCTCTTTACCAGCAAAGTGGGCTTTGTGTCCACATAATGAATAAAGGCAAATAGATTTTCTTTTACCCATAAACCTAAGGCCCAGTATATCTCACTTTGCTGACCAAAGGAACAGCGAAAATGGAAACAACCGTTCAAATTTCACCACTTCCAACGGCTAGTTTTCTACACAGGCTACGCTCTAACGGTCATATGACCGTTCAAACCCGAAGTCCCTCTTTTATAAACCCTCGCAAAGCCCCGTGCCATGCACTTTGTCTTTTTTCTTTTCCACTTTTAATTTGCTTTCCTTTGATCTATCTCTCTAGCCTTTCCTCTTTCCTGCACGAATCTTTCGTTGAGGAAACACATCCATCAATGGAAACTCCATCGTCGATGAAAAGAGTCACAAGATCGCAGACTCGGGCTGCGGTTAACACCAATACTGCTAACAGTAGTATTCCCATGTCAAGTAAGTAATGGTCGTTCGATTTTACTCAAACTTTTCTTATACAATGATATTGAATGGATCTACAGTGCAAGATATTCAAGAATCTATTTCTTTTTGTTGAATCATTGAGGGGTTCTTTAAAAAGGATCTGCTCGATTTTTCTCACGGTTTCATCTTGTTTTCTTTGACTACATTTCAGGGAAGATTGAGGAATCGGAGAAAAGCATTTCGAAATCAAGAAGAGATGCGAAGCAACAAGATCGATCTGCACTTATCGATATAACGAATGATTCACCTATTGTTGGGCTTGCTATGGGGAGTTTAGGGACCCCATCGTCTTCCGTAGTGAAGCAGAGAGGTGTTAGTGTGAAGAATAAAACACCTGGGTCTGGAGAGGCATTGTTGAGGGGTCAAGTTAAGACCCTGTTGCAGAAAGTTGAAGAAGAGGCTGTGCTGTCAAAGGTTTCCTTGGACAACCGCCAATTCCTCCATCTCAATTCCCCATTGGGGCTTCTTGCACCAACTCCAGCTAATACACCTCAAGTTCCAAATCTTGATCATGTAGACTTTAATAGCCAATCCGTCACTCCTTTGCCGGTTGTTCAAGAACAGCTGGACATTGGGCAGGTTAATTCTCTTAACTGTTGAACATGGTTCTGGAAATCTGCAAATTCCATTTCACTTCACTCACATTGACGTTCTAAAATTGTGATTATGGTTTCAGATGGTGGCTGTTGGCAATTTTGATGGGAAGCAAGAAAGTCTGGAATCTCAGAAGAGCCTTACAAGGTCACTGTTATTGGACTTCTCTGAAAAATCCGATGCCACTGACTTATCAGAAGAATGCTCCTCTGTACTGACATACCAAGAAGAAGCGCTATCAGGTGAAAGCAAGGACAAGTCGTGGCCGACCGACGATGATAGTGCCTCTGTCTGGTCTATGCAGGTTAACACAAGTAGCCATGGTGATGAAGAGGATGAAGAAGTATTTGAAGAGGAAGAAGCATGTGAAGAAGACAAAGCAGAAACAGAAAACGAGAACTATGACGAAGATGATGCTTTGTTTGATGAGCTTTGTGCAGGCATTAGGAAGATGAGCATGAATGAGGGATTTGCAGGGAAGCACACAAGGTTCGTATACAACAGTGATGATGATGAGATAGTTGAGACAGTGGAAGATGTTGTCTCACCCAGCGTCACTCGTCTGAAGGGCGTGCCAACACCAAAAGGGAAACACCTGCGCTTTCATACGGAAGATGAAGATTAGAAGGTTGCTGGCTGGTTGATTTTTTTGGCTGTCTTTCTCGACACCAGCTTCTCTTTCGTTTTAATTTTTGGATTTCAGTTTACACTATCACGCATGTAGTGGTTGTGGAACAAAATAACAATCTGGCTTTTGATGATCAAGGTTGAGAATTGCCGGGGAAGAACATTCCTATTCTGATTTTCTCTTAAATTAATTTTTAGTAAATGTTATTTTAAATTAAAGAGTCTCAAATTGGAATTAAGTTGATGACCATATAAAAAGGAGTTGGATGAAAATAAGAAAATATTTATTAATGGTAAGGAAGAGTTGATTTTGGTCATGTTGCTCTACTTGGAAAGGAATCAAAAATTAACTCTTTTTTATTTTTATTTCATTTTTGTTAATTTAGTAAAAAAAAACTTGCTTTTCAAAAATTGTGAAAGCAACGAAAAGTAATTTTTGTTTTTAAATAAAATTATGATTAATTTAATTTAATTTTTGTAATTAATGATAAATATAATTAAATTTAAAATATCTTCAAAAATATAAATTATTAAATAAATTTTATATTTAATAATTAAAATAATTAAAAGTTAAAATTTAAATTATTTATTTTAATTTATATTAACAAATTTATATTATTAATTTGTTAATAGTAATTATCTTTAAATTTTTTATATTAACAAAATAGATGTAAAAAAAAGATAGAGGTAGAAGGGGGCTCCACAAGAAAGGAGACATGTCTTAATCAAAGATGAGCGCGGGAAAGCTTTCGCGCACATTTATCAAAACTAACGAATCAAAGGATGACGAAGATGGATGGTCCAACCACCACCCTTGTCAACTTCACTTAACAAAATTCCAGTGAAGTGGACGCGAAGAAAGAAGAAAATTAGTGGCCATGATCTTTTTTTAGTTAAACCACCATCTAAGTAAAGCTGTATTCATCACCTTTCTACATACATTAGTAACGACCTCTTCAATAACCATATCTTATCTTCTCGTGAAAGCTTGTATTTAAAGTTGCTCCTTGTCACCACATAGATTCATTCGTAACGTTCTCCGTTTTCTGTTCACCTAAGTGGGCAGTTCTCTTACCAAGTCCAAAGTATGGACAATAAAGAGGCAGGAAAGTTGGTGATCATGGGACGAGCAGAGATCGACACTAGAGCTCCGTTCAGGTCTGTTAAAGAAGCAGTAATGTTGTTTGGAGAAAGAGTTTTAGTTGGAGAGATATACGCCAACAAGCTTAAAGAGGTATGCTTTCCCAGTTTTGCATGCTCCTTATGTTGTCTGTTTCCTTAATTGGTTGGCTTTATCTGGGTGGGTTTAGTTGCTAAGCTTACAGAAATGACAGGAAAGAATGTGAACTATCAACATTTTAAGCAAGCAAGTTTTAGCTAAAACCTGCAGGTCAAAAACCTTGCGATAGAAGTTGTCAATTCGGTTTAGATCTTTAATCTGAAAATTTGCTCAGAACTGGATGTTTATCGATGAATAATAACACTGTTTAAGCCACCTGAAAAAAATAAACCGTATTTCAGTATCCAAAAAAAAAAAGAAAAAGAAAAGAAGACTATGGTCGAGTAATGGGAAGTGACCATATTAAGAGATGATGATAGTTCCATTAAATTAAAGAATATGTTTTTTAAAAATAAAAAAAAAACTCGAACCCGTCATATGAACGTAACATGGGTTCATCAGATAAAAACTGCAGGAAGCGAGAGTGGGTTACAAGCTCGATCAAGAATTGACACCTTAACTGCCGAGCTTGAAGAGACGAAGCTTAGCCTCCAGAGGGCCAGAGAAGAAGGTAACCTAATGACATACTGTATAAAGTCTCTGAGAGAAGAGCTAGAACAAGCAAAAAGGGAACTGCAATGGCTAAAGGGAAGAGACGTGTACCAGAAACGGCCACTTCAGCATGAGATTGAAGACCACAAATTCGTCGAGAACACGGCGAGGGTGGCGAGCATGGAGAGCCCCTCCGAAGAAGCTATGAAGGAGTATCAGAAGAAGAGATACGTGAAGTTTGCCAGCCCTCCTTCATTGACCAAAGTTATTGTGACCAAAGAGGAAATGCTAGAAAGACCTGCTTCTGTGAAGAAGACTACAGGCAAGAGAAGGTCTCTGGGACCTATTATGGGATGGTTGTTTTCCAAAAGGAAAGGAAGCCAAGAGCACGAGTCTCCTAGAGACTAAGAAGCTTGCTTAAAGCTTTGCATGTTGATTACTTTTTTATAAAAAATTTGCATGTTGATTACTTTTTATGCTTCTGCTTGTATGGTCTAGGAGATGTGACAAAAATGTTTGTAGACAAAGTCTGAAAGATCCTTGTGTCTTTACGGTTTTTGAAGATTTGGGCTGAGACTTGGAGGAGATATACTGTAGAATCCATGAGAGCGAAGGTTAATAAAATGGATTTACACATTGTTATATGCCTCGATTGAGACCAGGGATTGCATAAAGCACCCTCACCCTGTTATATTTGTGTGTATCTTTTCCTCCTATATAAATTCGGCTATAATATTGAATGGAAATGGAGGTATAAAACATGATTGCCAGTATGTCACCGTGCGCTATGTGGATCTTATCAAAACATGTTAGCTTAATTAAATACATCTCTATAGGCTCTCTTTGGTGCTGCCTTCAGCCTTAGCTTTATTAGTTAAATTCTGATTTTTTTTGGTCCTTTCTGTTAATAAACTCGGGAAATAGCCATATTTGTTGGTCCTTACAGCCAAACCATAAAATAGTTATATTTGTTGTTCTTGTCTGCTAAATCATGTAATTATTTAGTGTTACTTTTTCTTAATGTTTTAAAAATCAGAACAGAAGTTAAATCGGTAAGATAAGAAGTTTAAGATTAAAAGGTTCAATCAGTATTAAGTTACCATAAAATTGCCTAAAGATTAAATAAAATTAAAGAATTTGAAAAATAATTAAAAAGATTATCCTTACCTATCAAAGAATTTGAATTTAATTAATTGAAAAAAGAGATACTCTAAAAGAATATAAAAAAAGTAAAGATATGTTGTCAGATGAAACCTTACCAAACTGTGACGACAACTCCAAGGCGACGGGCAAGCGACTCAGACCGCCAAACCCAAGAGATAGAGGACCATTGTGGGAGGGAAGAACCTAGCCTACTGTTTCCATAGACTCCTTTCTTTGGTTGGTAAAGTGATGGAAAAGCAACAAAGGGCAGAAGATTTGTCAATTGAGGATGTGGAGGATTGTCTTACTAATAAGACAATGTCTGTTGCATACGAGAATGATAATCAATGTTTCCGAATCTGTCAATGGGACCAGATCTAAAGGGTAGATTGGGGACCATATGGAAGAATATAGTATTAGTTAAAGTACTGGATAAATCCCTAGGTTTCTATTTTATGAACAAAAAATTGTTTCAATTGTGGAAAGCGAAAGGTAGTATGGAAGTCGTGGATCTTGTGAATGGTTTTTTCATAGTAAAATTTTCGAATCCAGAGGACAAGAATGATGCTTTAATTAAGGGGCCATGGATGGTGCAGGACCACTATCTCATAGTGCAAGATTGGAGCTTGGGTTTTAAGCCCTCGACGACTAGGATCAAGAAAGCAAGAGTGTGGATTCGTATCACAAAATTACTAATGGAGTTCTGTGATGTTAAAGTTCTAACAACTTTTGCAGGGATGATTGGTAGACCTATTAAACTGGACGGTAACATTATGCATGAGACGTATCATCTTGCTCGTCCCCCAAATATTCATTGTTCTGCCAAGGGAGGTGATAATGGAGCTGCTATGAATCATCAATTGGTTGAAGATGAAGATATGGAAGACAATATAGAGAGGGTTTCACATCAGTGTGTTTGTTAGATTTAACTTCTCCGTCTTTTATTTAAATATATTTTCTAAAATGATTAATTTAAATATTATGGCTTGGAATATTTGTGAGGCAGGTAATAATATAGCCTGTAAACATATTCGTGAATTTGCTTCAATTCATAGAGTGGATTTAATGATCATTGTAGAACCAAGGATTCAATTCCAACGGTTAATTTCTTCCTGAAACCGAACCAGTTTTGATGGTCAAGTTTTTCATAATGCGGTTGGCCGTTCTGGTGGTATTTGGGTGATGTGGAAAAGAGACAAATGTGATTTTACCAACTTTACTGTTACTTCTCAGGCTGCTTCTGGATCTATTAGTCTTAGAGATGGTGCGAGTTGGAGGCTATCAGCTGTCTATGCTAGTCCGATGGCTACCAAAAGAGAAGAGTTTTATCAACATTTGGCTACAGACATCTTTCCTAGTGGGGACCCCTGGTTAGTTATTGGAGACATGAACAAGGTTGCATCAGTCTCGAAAAAATTGGGAGGGACGTATCATCTGCATAGTGTCAGAAAATTCTTGGATCAGCTGCAATCTTGTAAATTAATTGATTTGGGGTTTGTTGGGCCAAAATTTACTTGGATTCAAAACACGGGTAACTTAATTGCTCAAAGACTGGATAGAGGAGTTGCTAATATTGGTTGGAGGCTCTTGTATCTGGAAGCATTGATATCTCACCTTCCTCGAGTGTACTCAGACCACGCTCCTATCCTTTTGAGGACAGGTGGTAAATGATTCTTAATAAACCGTTTCACTTTGAGGTGGCTTGGATTGAAGATAATAGGTTTGAAAATGTTGTTCACTCTAATTGGGACACTTCGGTGCACCCCTGTTCAACGTTAAAAAATGTTGAGAAAGCAACCCTTGATTTTAACAAGAACGTGTTTGGTAATATTTTCATAAGGAAACATTGTTTGCTTGCAAGGTTCAATGGAGTCCAACGAAGTATCTATCTGCTGCCTTGCGGGATTTAGAGATCATATTAACTAAAGAATATAATCAGACTTTGGAAAAAGAGGAGTTATTATCGTTCCAAAAAAGTAGGGAGAAGAAGGTGAAATTTGGAGCCCGTAATACTAATTATTTTCATGCCACTACTGTTATCGATCATAGAAAAAATAAAATTGATCGATTAAAACTCAGGGGTAATGACGTTTGGTGTGAGAACCCCGATCTTATTAAAACCAAGGTTCAGAGCTATTTTGCAGATCTCTTTGGGGCAATAGAGGGCTATGGGGATAGTAAATTGGCCCTTAATCATGGTGCTCTTAATGTTAGTATAAGAGATATTTTAAACAGCTCGGTTTCAGGTGATGAGGTGAGGAGGGCAGTCAAGTTTATGGGTAGTTTCAAGTCTCCAGAGTCGGACGGCTTCCAACCAATTTTTACAAAAAATATTGGCATATAATTGGGTCATCGGTTACGAAAATGGTTCAAGAAGCCTTTTCCAGTGGGAATATTGATCCCCGTATTGCAGAGACCCAAATTGTTCCTATTCCCAAGGAAGATAACCCACATAACATTTCGAAATTTAGGCCAGTAAGTCTCTGTAACGTAACATACAAAATTATCCCAAAAGTGATAGTTCATCGAATTAGACCTTTTATCGATAAAATTATTCACCCATTCCAAAGTAGCATTATTCCAGGTAGAGGTTTGGTAGATAATGTTATTTTGGCGAGAGAAGTGGTGCATTATTTAAAAAGAGCCAAGGGTAAGTTGGGTTTGATGATGATTAAATTGGACCTCGAGAAAGTCTATGATAGAGTCAATTGGGATTCTTTGGAGGGTGCCTTGATTGATTTTAATTTCCCAGATTGGTTTGTCAAACTCATCATGAATTGTATTTGGAGCACAAAGTTGACTATTCTTTAGAGTGGGGAGAAGCTAAATAGTTTTAATCCCCAGAGGGGTATTCGTTAAGGAGACCCTCTCTCTACTTATTTGTTTGTTCTTTGCATGGAGAAATTTGCAGCTTTGATTAATGAGAGTGTTACTAGTAATAATTGGAAGCCTATTTCCTGCTCAAGTGGTGGGGTGAAAATTTCTCATTTATTTTTTGCTAATGATGTTCTTCTTTGTATGAAAGCTAACCAGAAGCAGGGTCAGGAGGTTAGTTGAATTATAAATGTGTTATGTCAGGAATTGGGTATGAAGGTGAGTGAGTCTAAGTCGAAGTGGTTTCTGTTGGGTGGTGTGAAGCATGACAGAATTAGTTTTTTAGGAAGCCTGATAAATATCAAAATTACGACTGATATTAGCAAGTATCTTAGGTTTCCCTTGGGAAATGGTAAAAGGAATAGTCATATGTATAATGAGCTGCTGGAGAGGGTGAATAACAAATTGTCTTCCTGGAAAATGAATAACTTAAATCTTACTGGACGTATCACTATGGCTCGCTCTGTTTTGAATGCTTTGCCGGTCTATATAATACAAACAGCTTGGCTCCCTAACTATATTTTTGAGAAAATTGATCACATAGTGCGTGGGTTCTTTTGGAACTCTCGAGTTAGTCATAAAGGGCTTCATTTGGTGACTTAGAAAGATGTTGCAAAAGCAAGAAAGGTGGGTGGTCTGGGTGTGCGGGATTCTTCTAGAATCAATATTTCCATGTTAGGCAAGCTTATTTGGGGCTTGATATCTCACCTAGAAAAACATTGGGCCCAAGTTCTTTTAAATAATTATGCTAATGGGCTTCAAGTGGATCATTGGTTTGATGGTAAGAAGGGTTGTCCTTTGTGGCAAGGGTTATTGAAAACGTTGAAGGAGATTTGGGGGGTTTCAAATGGCAAGTATCAATCGGCGCTCAACCTCATTCTGGTTCGATTCTTGGGGTGATTTAGGTTCATTGGCAAAGTTGGTGGAGGAAATTGTTGAAGATGATATGGAGATCGTGATCAGTGATGTTATTAAGCATAACGGTGACTGGGATTTTGATCTTCTCTGGACTCCCATTTATGAGGAAATTAAAAACTCTTTGCCTTAGCTTCATCATTCACTTTGGGTAGGAGTTATGGACCAGTGGATTTGGGGCCAGTCTCCTAATGGTAGATGTGTTGTTAATAGTGCCTATAATTGGGTTATGAACAATAGTGAGAACTTAGGTATTGTTAATAATAATACTAATTGTGACTGGGTGTGGAAGCTGAGAGGTCCTGAGAAAATTTATGTTATGGCTTGGCTTTTGTGTCGTGGAAGAGTTCATACTCAAGAGTTAAGATGGGTGAGAAACTTAGATAGTAATGGTCTTTGTCGGTGTTGTTCTTGCGGTGTGAAAACTACAATGCATCTTTTTAGAGATTGTAGAGAGGTTTCATATCTTTGGCATAAAGCATTCAATAATGTCGTTCCTAATGATTTCTTTGTTCTAATGGATACTGAAATTGTGGTTTGGTTTAAAAAATAGAGTTCGAGGGTTTGTAATTATGGTATTTCTCTGAATAGTGACATAATATTCTTAGATACCATTTGGACTATGTGGCGGGGGCGTAATCAAGCTATCTTTGATGAGATTCCTTTAACAAAGTTTCAACAAGAATCCATTCTCTCTTTGACCATCCAGGATTGGATTCGTTGCTTTGGTAGTGATAAAAGGGATCTTGTGTAACACCCCACTCCCACAAGACCCAAACCTGACATTGTTGGTGCTATCCGAGTCCGTGCCCCACGAGGGTGACGTGCTAATGCACTCAATCATTCAAAAGTCAGTATAATTTTTTTAAAATCACAAAAAAACACTATGCGGAAGCCAATCATCACATACAATTAATAATAATTTCAATGGCCACCTGGGCCCTTTCCATGAATACAAAGCACTTAAGTCATTTCGAAATACAAATTTATACAAAAGTTGCAGAATACGCAATTCAATACAAAATAGAGAAATGCAATGCAGACGTGAACTGATCCCGACTTTTATCCTTTACTTGAAAGCTGTATGGATAGTCCCGTTGGCCTAACGGGGTATTATTCTAATCCTGAAAAATAGTTACAAATTTTGGGTGAGTTTTGCGAACTCAATGAGTAACCATCATCAATGGCTCATCCAATCATATGACACATTATTTCACATTCACATAAATTCATGTTTCACATTCAATGGATGTCGATCTTATAATGCAATATGC
>JANSVB020000190.1:2538852-2557190 GCA_025504935.2 Erythroxylum haughtii
ACTGCTGCCAACTCCAAGTCATGAGTCGGATAATTCAACTCATACGGCTTCAATTGTCTTGAAGCATATGCTATCACCCTGTCTCCCTGCATCAACACACAGTCGAGACCCTTCCTCGAAGCATCACTATACACTGTATACCCCTCATCTCCCGAAGGCAAAATCAAAACTAGTGAAGTCAATTTTTTTAAAATTTTAAATTATTGAACATTATTTTATCAATAATATCAATAAAATATTATCAAAACTCCTTTCAATTGAGATATTCAAAAAAATTTAAACTTATTCACTTTGTAACATTAATATAAAAAAAATTAAATTACAAGCTAAATAATGCTTTCAAATATTAAATTTAACAATTTCATAGATAAAATATATTTTAAAAAAATCCTTAAATTGAGAAATTCAATTTTTTAAAATTTAAACGCTTAATCAAAATTTAAATTTATTTACTGTATAACATTAATTTAAAACTTAAATTTATTTAAAATTATGTTAAAATTACACAGAATTTAGTAATTATATATATGTGTTAACATCAGAAGTATCAGTTAGGCATAGTTAGTCAGTAAAGTATTGCCGATGTTTAACTTTTTAAGTTAATTTACTTTAATAATTTTTTTTATTAAAAACTGATCAATTTATTAATTAATCATTCATTTTTATTAGATTAATAAATTTTATAAAATAAAATTAATTAATTAATTTTTATTTAATATTTGTTCCAATTAAACTTCAAATTCTTATAAATTTAAGGACAATCTCCTTCCATCATATTTCAAATTCTTTAATTTTATTTAATTTAAGACAGTTTAATTTTTTAAATCTTAGAGCATATTTTTTAATACATTAATGATTGTTTAGGCGTCGTTAAACCGTCCACGTAAATAAGGACCATAAGCTAAACTATGTGTAAAGAATGTAAAGATTAACAACTTGGCATGTTCATGGGCGTTGGTTGGCTGGTCAAGCAGTTGCTGACGGAAATGAATTTGGACTTTGACGACAATGTCGTGCTGAATCTGCTGACTGTTAGAGTGCTGAGTCTTTGTTTATTTCGACCGTCGGAAAAGAGATCACGGTTTAGCCAAGTTGGCCTTGACCCGGCTTATGCTTGGTAATGATAATATATTGAGTTGGATTGGGTTAAAAGAGTCGGTTAGATTTGAACATTTGAATTCGTTCAAATCATCTTAAAATAACATTATTTTAATAACTTTTTAAAAAAATCAAGTATTTTACACCGTGACTATTTCAAATTAATACGCAAATTAAAAATTAAATAATTCAAATTAAGTTTGATCAAGTCAAGCTAAAACTATCAAACTTATGAAATAATATTTTTTTCAAAAAAATGATCAATTAACTTAAAATTTGAATGTGTGACTTAATTTTAATTCATTAAATATAATAAGTAACCGTTTCACCACAATAACTTAAGTTGTTATGTGAGACCAACTTAATTGATTTTATATATTCACTAACACACTCCCTCAAGTAAAAATTCTTTGGACTTGAAACTTGCACATGCTCACTCTACCTTGTGTTGACTAATAGATTGTAGGTGGTAGAATTTGAATTCACAATCACTTGATCACAAAGGCTCTGATATGATGTTAAGTGATCGTTTCATCACAATAGCTTAAGCTTCTGCATGAAACCAATTTAATTAGTTTTACATATTTACTAACAAAATAATTTTTATTTAAATACCTAATTTTGGAGTTACTGTATAAATGGAGGCTTTCCAAAAAGCATTTTAGTCACTTAGAGAAAATTGATACATGGCAATAAGTTAATATTACAAATCAATAACGTTCAAGCATCGTCAAAAACAACTTTTTATTAATTAGAAATAAGATTGAGTATTATTGAATTTCTTTAAATCATCTCAGCAAGATTTATACCGAAATATTATTGTTGTTATTGTAATAACATCTAATTAAGAATTTTATTAAAATTTAAAATATGAGAAGGTTTAAAAACACGACTAACTTGATTGCTCAAAGACTGGATAGAGGAGTTGCTAATATTGGTTGGAGGCTCTTGTATCTAGAAGCGCTGCTATCTCAACTTCCTCAGGTGTAATCGGACCACTCTCTTATCCATTTGAGGACTAGTGGTATTAGTGGAATGATTCTTAATAAACCGTTTCGCTTTGAGGTGGCTTGGACTGAAGATAATAGGCTTGAAAATGTTTTTCACTCTAATTAGGACTCTTCGGTGCACCCTTGTTCAGTGTTAAAAAAATGTTGAGAAAGCAGCCCTTGATTTTAACAAGAACATGTTTGGTACTATTTTCAGAAGGAAACGTTGTTTGCTTGTAAGGCTGAATGGAGTCCAACGAAGTATCTATCGTAATGAATATGTTGGTTTGCAGGATTTAGAGATCAGATTAACTAAAGAATATAATCAGACTTTGGAACAAGAGGAGTTATTATGGTTCCAAAAAAGTAGGGAGAAGAAGGTGAAATTTGGAGACCATAATACTATTTTCATGCCACTACCGTTATTCGTCGTAGAAAAAATAAAATTGATCAGTTAAAACTTAAGGGTAGTGACGTTTGGCGTGAGAACCCCGATCTTATTAGAACCGAGGTTCAGAGTTATTTTATATATCTTTTTGGGGTAATAGAGTGCTATGGGGATAGTAAATTGGCCCTTAATCACGATGCTCTCAATGTTAGTATGAGATCTTTTAAATAGCCCGGTTTCAGGTAATGACGTGCGGAGGGTTATCAAGTTTATGGGCAGTTTTAAGTCTCTACGGTCGGAAGGCTTCCAATCGAATTTTTACAGAAAATATTGGCATATAATTAAGGGATCTTTTACAAAAATTGTTCAAGAAGCTTTTTCTAATGGGAGTATTGATCTTCGTATTAAAGAGACCCTAATTGTTCTCATTCCCAAGGAAGATAACCCAGAGAACATTTCGAAATTTAGACTAATAAGTCTTTGTAACATAACTTACAAAATTATCACAAAAGTGATAGTTCACCAAATTAGACTTTTTGCGGACAAAATTATTCACCCATTCTAAAGCAGCTTTATTCCAGGTAGAGGTACTATGGATAATGTTATTTTGGCGAGAGAAGTGGTGTACTATTTGAAAAGAGCTAAGGGTCAATTGGGTTCGATGATGATTAAATTGGACCTCAAGAAAGATTATGATAGAGTCAATTGAGATTTTTTAGAGGGTACCTTGATTTTTTAATTTGTCAAACTCATCATGAATTGTATTCGAAGCACAAAGTTGACTGGTCTTTGGAACAGGGAGAAGCTAAATAGTTTTAATCCCCGAAGGGGTATTTGTCAAAGAGACCCTTTATCTCCTTATTTGTTCGTTCTTTGCATGGAGAAATTTGCAGCTTTGATTAATGAGAGCATTACTAGTAATAATTGGAAGCCTATTTCCTGCTCAAAAGGTGGGGTGAAAATTTCTCATTTGTTTTTTGTTAACGATGTTCTTCTTTGTATGAAAGCTAACCAGAAGTAGGTTCAAGAGGTTAGTCAAATTATAAATTTGTTCTATCAGGAATCGGGTATGAAGGTGAGTGAGTCTAAATCGAAGTGGCTTCCGTCGGGTGGTATGAAGTGTGAAAAAATTAATTTTTTAGGAAGCCTGATAAATATCAGAGCTACGACTAATATTGGAAAGTATCTTGGGTTTCCTTTAGGAAATGGTAAAAGGAACAGTCGTATGTATAATGAGCTGCTGGAGAGGGTGAATAACAAGTTGTCTTCTTAGAAAGTGAATCACTTAAATCTTGCTGGATGTATCACTATGGCTTGCTTTGTTTTGAATGCTTTGTTGGTCTATATAATGCAAAAAGCTTAGCTCCCTAACTATGTTTGCAAGAAAAATGATCAAATAGTGTGTGGGTTCATTTGGAAGTCTAGAGCTAGTCATAAAGGGCTTCATTTGGTGAATTGGAAAGATGTTACAAAACCAAGAAAGATGGGTGGTCTGGGCATGCAGGATTCTAGAAGAATCAATATTTCCATGTTAAGCAAGCTTTTTTGGGGCTTGATATCTCACCCAGGAAAACATTGGGCTCAAATTCTTTTAAATAATTATGCCAATGGCCTTCAAGTGGATCGTTGGTTGGATGGCAAGAAGGGTTCTCCTCTGTGGCAGGGGTTATTAAAAACGTTAAAGGAGACAAGGGGGGAGTGGTGTGGGTGGGGGAGAGATTTCAAACGACGAGTATTAGATGGTGCCTCAACCTCGTTCTGGTTCGATTCTTTGAGCGATTTAGGTTTACTGGCAAAGTTGGTGGAGGAAATTGCTGAAGATGATATGGAGATCATGATCAGTGATGTTATTAAGCATAATGGTGACTAGGATTTTGATTTGCTCCGGACTCCCATTAACGAGGAACTTAAAAACTCTTTGCCTCGGCATTTTTTGGGTTAGTCTCCTAATGGTAGATATATTGTTAATAGTGCCTATAATTGGGTTCTGAACAATAGTGAGAACTTGGGTATTGTTAATAACAATATTAATTGTGACTGGGTGTGGAAGTTGAGAGGTCATGAGAAAATTCATGTTATGGCTTGGCTTTTGTGTCTCGAAAGAGTTCATACTTGTAAGAAACTTAGATAGTAATGGTCTTTGTTGGCGTTGTTCTTACGGTATGGAAACTATGATGCATCTTTTTAGAGATTATAGAGAGATTTCGTATCTTTGGCATAAAGAGTTCAATAATGTCGTTCCTAGTGATTTCTTTGTTCCGATGGATACTGAAATTGTGGTTTGGTTTAAAAAATGGAGTTCGAGGGTTTGTAATTATGGTATTTCTCCGAATAGTGACATAATATTCTTAGCTACCATTTAGATTATTTGGCGGGGGCGTAATCAAGCTATCTTTGATGAGATTCCTTTGGCAAAGTTTCAACAAGAATCCATTCTTTCTTTGACTATCTAGGATTGGTGTCGTTGCTTTGGTAGTGTTCAAAGGGATCCTACTCTAGCTCAAAGATGGGTTTCATGGTTGGCCCCAAATCTTAATTGCATTTGTTTGAATGTTGACGACAGTGCCTTAAATAATTCTGGAGATGCTAGAATTGGAGGTGTTTTTAGAGATCATTATGGGTGCTTGCTGCGCAGTTTTGCTGGTTATATTGAAGTTGCGACAAATATGACAGCAGAGCTTTTGACCATAAGGACAGGGTTGCATACAGCCTAGATCAATGGTTTTAAAAAAATTATGGTGGTGTCGAACTTTTTAGAGTCCCTTCGGTTGATATGTAGTGAGAATTAGTTGTTTCACCCTTTAGCAAATATTATAGCTGATATTATTATTTGAAAGGGTTGGGATTGAGATATTTAATGATGTCACTCTCTAAGGGAAGGCAATCGCGTGACAAATTTCCTTATTAAACAAGGAAGTAGAAACCGACAAGAATTTCAAGAATGGTTATCTCCGCCTCCAAATCTCTTGCTCGAACAAGAATTTCAAGAATGGTTATTTCCGCCTTCGGATCTCTTGCTCAACCTAGCTACTGATGCTTCTAGCGTGTGTTTTTTTGGAGGGATTGATCTTTCTTATTCTCTTTCTTTTTGTTTTTGCATTTTAACTTTAAAGCAGTATGCTGATGTGGCAGGAGAAATGTGATTGGACCCTAATGTCCTGATGGATCAATGCACAAATTGGGCCTGCTCACTGCCATTCTATTCTCCTGCCTGCCTCTCTGACGGTAGAATTTTGTTTACTTTAGTGCAAAGATGGTTCGGGCAAGTCCTTAAAACTCAAAACTCAAAGCCAGACCAACGCAGAAATACGGTCCCACTAGTAAAGGGTACCTATTTTTGACGTCTTAAGTTCCCTGGGGCTGTCCTTTTTTTTATTTTTTTTGTTCATGTGAATCGTCAGTGGGTGCTGAATTTTCCTTCCTCAACAGTTGCCTTCTTGTTTTGGTTAACACTAATTGCAGTGACTTACTTACAAGTGATTTGATGAAATCTGTTGCAATCACGGCGAGTTCCATGTTCCTTACCCCCCATTTCAGAGACTGAGGTGTTGTGATCAGTTTTAGAGAAGGATTCGACGTCACTATAATTTTGGGTTTGTTTTCACATCTTTTCTGAGGTTTTCTTTAGATTAATTAATCGATGCTTTGGGTTTTTGATTCTGTTAATCTTTGTGAGATTTGGCAAAGTTATGGTGTTCGCTGTTATACTTACCCGGCTCAATGCTTTTCTGAAACTTTTGTATTTTTTTTGTTTTTGAACGAGAAGGGAAAAAAAATTAAATGTTCATAATCTGATCCTTTATTTCTGTGTGCATGTGTGTCCTTTGTACTTGAAGCTTCAACCGGAATTGGGTTTGCTTTGTTGTTCTGGAGCAAGATGACTGTTCAGCCTAGTGATGGTTCTGCTGACTTTTCTATCTTTTTCCCCCTTTGTGGTGGCTTTCCGAGAAATTTTAACTTCTTCCGGTTTTGGATAAAGTGGGCGTTTGTTCTCTTTTTTCTTTTAAGAGTGAGCAACGCTTGACTTGTAAACCTTACATTGGAGCTTGAATTCCTTTTCCCTTAGTGAGCAATGATATGCTGTTTAACCACACACATGTAATTAGTTTATCTGATATGCAGTGACCATTAACAAAATCCTTCGACTTGTCAATTAGGATCAGAAGGGAATGAACCACTTTTGTTCTCACTTTTAGTGCAAAAAACAAGCTAAACTAAAAAATTCAACATGCTTCCAGTTTTCAGGGATCAAATTTTTTACTTTTTCTTTCTCATACTGTATTCATATGTTCTCAAATGGTTCCTTTTTCCTGCACTTTCTCACAGAATAAAAAGGTCCGGAAATTAGAATAGTTTCAGTTCTGAATGACGATGAAGCCATCAGATAACATCTGGCTTCGCCGTCAACAATGCCCGTGTGGTGATTGGAAGTGCTATATCAAGTATGAAGGAGATCATCAGACAGCAGTAAGCTCTCAACTGCTAAAAAGTGAGACAACAACAACACCATCATCAACAGAAATTGTCTTCACACCTTATGTTGGTCAAATTTTTAAAACTGATGATGATGCTTTTGAGTATTACAGCAATTTTGCCAGGAAGAATGGGTTCTCAATCCGGAAAGCACGGTCGACTGAAAGTCAAAATTTAGGAATCTACAGAAGGGATTTTGTTTGCTATCGATCTGGGTTTAATCAACCAAGAAAAAAGGCCAATGTGGAACATCCTCGTGACCGCAAGTCAGTACGATGTGGATGCGATGCTAAAATGTATCTAACCAAGGAAATAGTTGATGGTGTCACACAATGGTATGTCTCGCAGTTTAGCAACATTCATAATCATGAACTGTTGGAAGATGATCAAGTGCGTTTATTACCTGCATATCGCAAAATACAGGAGGCTGATCAAGAGCGCATTCTTCTGCTATCAAAAGCTGGGTTTCCAGTGAATCGGATAGTGAAGGTGTTGGAGCTAGAAAGAGGTGTTCAAGCTGGACAGTTGCCATTTATAGAGAAAGATGTTAGAAATTTTGTTCGAACCTGTAAAAAGACTGTTCAAGAAAATGATGCTTTGCTGACTGAGAAAAGGGAGAATGATATAATGGAGCTCCTTGAGGTTTGTAGAGCTAGGGCAGAGAGGGATATGGATTTTCTTTATGATTATACAACAGATGAAAGTAAAAAGGTTGAAAGTATTGCATGGTCATACGGAGAGTCTGTCCGTGCGTATAGTTTGTATGGTGATGTTGTTATCTTTGATACTAGTTATCGCTCTATCACTTATGGATTGGTTCTAGGAATGTGGTTCGGTATGGATAATAATGGGAAGGCAATTTTCTTTGGATGTGTCCTTCTGCAAGATGAAAGTTCTCAATCTTTTACATGGGCTTTGCAGGTTTGTGGATACACATTCTTCTCCAGTCTGTGCCTATCATATGTCCTTTTCATAATTTTCATCTTTTGAACAGACTTTTGTACGATTTATGAGAGGAAGATGTCCACAGACAATTCTAACCGATATAGATGCAAGTCTAAGGGAGGTTATAGCAAGAGAATTGCCAAATACAAAACACGTGATATGTAGATGGCATGTTCTATCAAAATTACCCAGCTGGTTTTCTTTGGCTCTTGGGTCACAATTTGAGGATTTCAAAGCTGAATTAGATATCTTACACCATTTGGAAAGTGTTGAAGACTTCGAACAGCAGTGGAATCTTTTGATGGCAAGGTTTGGACTTGTTTCAGATAAGCATGCAACTCTGCTCTTTTCTTATCGAGGATCATGGTCTAATTCTTATATTGGAGGCTACTTTGTTGCTCTTACTATGAATGCCGAATTCTCACAGTGTTTGGATACATTTTATAAACGAACCTTGAGTGGGCAAGTGTGTCTGCGAATATTCTTTGAGCAGGTATTCAATTATCCATTTATATGATTTTATTTAGATTTTGTTTATATTTTTAACTGTGTCTTGAACTTGTATCTGAGATTGCAGTTAAGAATTGCTGCCTGCTTTGAGAATCAAGTTAGGGATGGGATCCAATATATGCCTATCAAGACATGCATGCCTATTGAAGAACACGCCCGAAGTGTTCTTTCACCTTATGCCTTTAATGTGTTACAGCACGAAATGGTGCTCTCTATGCAGTATGGAACACAAGAAATGGGAGATGGATCATATATTGTGCGACATTTTAACAAAATGGACAGCGAGGATCTTGTGTTTTGGATACCAGACGATGAGCAAATCCACTGTTCTTGCAAGGAATTTGAGCACTCGGGAATATTGTGTCGGCATGCTTTGAGAGTACTACTGGTGAAAAACTATTTTCAGCTACCAGAAAAATATTTCCCATTTCGTTGGCGGCGAGATTGTTCATTGATTCCTACAAATAATCAAAATACCCATGGTTATGGTGATGAATGTGCTCAAGCTTTTCATTCTGTTGCTGCAACTCTGTTTACAGAATCGCTGATGTCGAAGGAGCGTTTCAGTTATGTTCATGGAGAAATGTGTAGGCTCCTTGAGGGAGTTAGAAGTATGCCATTGACTGGGGATTTCTCTCCGACGATGACTACCAACAATGCCAGTGAATCCTAGCTTTGGCAGCATTGGATAACTGCATTTGGAATCCTATTCATTTAAGTGTTTCAAAGTGAAACCGGCTCTTGATATTTATAGATTCTAATGTAAACTTTTCAGTTCCAACATTGGCCAAGGTGTTGAATGTGGTAAAAATACAAATGTACAGGCATAGCCCGTGTATAATTCTTCACAAGTATCAGAAAGGCGAGTACCATTTCTCTCCTTGGCTATTAAATAGAAATCGATTTGGAAATCTTATTGAGGTTGCTTTTGCAAAATAAAGAATGTACTTGATAATTCAAACGTTTATTTGAGAAATGTTGAGGGAAAGAAATAAGAACTCGAAATATTTCATTTTAGTCCTTGAAAATTAGTTGCTGAAATTCAGCTTAATCTACAAATTGTTCGTTGGGTACGCAGCCCATAAAATGATTGGACATCTATTTTCATTATTAACACGTTTAAAACTTTTATTATCGAATGTGGTAATTTAAAACGTTTATTATCCCTTTCCGTTCTTTCCTGTTCACTTGGAGTACTAATGTGAACATGCAGGTTACATCTAACCATATAGACTTCATCAGAAGAAAAATGTTAATTTAGAGTTCAGTAGCTTACTCTCAGCTGGTTTAACACTCATATACTTCTTGAGAGGATATGTAAATGCCACACAAAACATAACTAAAATATGTCAAACAATCCAAAGCATTTCTAGAAACTCAAGCAAATATACATTACATACCATTAGATGTTGGTGTAAACAAAGCATATCAAACCTATTGCACTATTCCAAATACATGTTATAAGTTCCAAATTCATCCTGTATTAAGATTATTACAAACTATTAAACAAAACACACAATATAATATGTTTCATTACATTGAAATATAACTTAGACACAAATATACATCTTCTAAAACAAAACACATCCTTCTTTGGTCATTATAGTTGTCCCAGCCTTAAATCTTCTTATCAGAACTTACACGGAGGCAAAACTACCGTACTAAGTATATAACTTAGTGGAGAATAACTAAACAAGGCATAAATTGGTGACTATTTATAACAGTCGCTTAACATTCACATATATTAAATCAGATCATATCACAACAATCTTTAATTATTCATATTAAAGAGCAATCCAAACATTAAGTGTCTCAGAACAAATTATGATTCATCAATATAAATCTTTCTTGCATCTAAAACTCATGAATATCAACAGAATGTACATATATCATAAATGAATATTAATATAGGATATAACTCTTTCATATCAAAATATGACTTGTATCATATTAGAATATGTTTTGTATCAAATCAGAGCTTATCTTGTATCAGATCAGAACTTGTATATATCAAAACTAAATATGTATCAAAATACAAAATAAGTTAGTCTACTAAACCTTTTTACAGAAGTAGGTAACAGGACTATAATAGAAGATACCATGATTGGTATCTCAGAAGCAGAAGAGACTTATGTCTCAAAATCAAAGGACACCATAGTATCAATAATCAGGGGATACCTTAGTGCCAAGTTACAGGAGCAGCTGTAAACTCTTTTAGGCATTCTTATTTATCCACGATTAGGTTTTAGCAATTTTAAAACAAACATTTCAGATTTCATAATCATATGTGAAAGATATACTGCATATCATATAACTTATTTCTTTTTGCTTACATTGAATATTTTCTTTCACATTTAATCAAACTTAACATGTCTTATAAACATAAACATTTGCAATAATATACCAATGAAATCATTAAATAATCACACATTACATGTATTCACACAAGCTCCCAATTTGCACACTTTCATAAACCATCACATTACTCTTATTCTTTAAATCACATTAGCATTATTAAGTATATTTCATTCCTTTAACAAATTCATAAGTTCAAAATTAGTTACTTTGCTATCAAATAATACCTTCCTTAGGTTATCACCTCAATTAGTAATCTAAACCTTATTTAACCTTTAATTAACTTATTTCATAACAAACTAGGTTCATTTTACACCTTAATTAAGTCTAGTTACACCATTATAAGATATCTTAACCTTATATAGTCCAACAATTGCCCAAAACTAACCGTTTTTCCTTTCTAAGTACTCCCCACGACCGTGAGAATGAGCCATATAAATCCCACGATCGTGAGGTGAGTGAACCGAGCCTTCATTTTGCTTCCAAAACTTGGCTCCTTCACTTCCATTCAAAACATCATCAACATTGTCCCTTAATTATACTTCAAATCTACCTTATTCATACTTCAATCCCTTATCAAATTCATGTTCAAAATTAATTCAAAAGTCATTCATTAGGCAACTCACATTCTATAATCTTACATGCATCAAAATCTAAAGCAAAAGCTATCAAATAATTAGCATATTCCAGACCTCAATTCACCATCAACTCAATACATATTCTATCCAATTCAAGCATCATATAATTCATATTACAACATGCTATTAAGTTTAGAATTCCCTTACCTATTTAACTTCAAAGTTCTACTTCAAAGAATAAGTAAAACTAGCCCTTCATGCAACTAGCACACATCCAAGATCAACATGCAAATTTTAGCACCAAGAAGACAACACAGAAGATAACATAAGCTACTTCCTTGATCCATTATCTAGAAAGGATTTTAAGTGATGATGATGCAAATTGAAGCAAAAACCTAGGAGTAGTGAGTGTAAGAGAGACTTTCAATGGAGGGGAGCAAAGTAAAGAGAGAAGGCAGAAACATAAGAATGAAGGATGATTCACCACTTGCCTAACTCTTTGGATGCTAGGTGTTATTGATTTAATCAAGCCATATGTCACACATAAAGGTAAGATACTTGTCCTTCAATGAAGTCATCTACATGTCTTCATGTATAGCTGCTAAATGTTATAATTTAATTAGACCACTTGTCACTCAACAAATGCTGCCAAATGTCATTCAAAGTATAGGCTTAGTCATATTAATTTTCATGTACCAACTTATCTTGCTACTTCACATTTTCCTAGTCCAAATATACATTTTAATACCTCAATTCTCTAATGGTATTAATTAATTCAAGTTGCTAAACTTATCTTGCCACTTAACATTTTCCTAGTCCAAATGTACATTTTAATACCTCAATTCCTTAATGGTATTAATTAATTCAAGTTGCTAATTATGGTTCATCAAAACAAGATTCAAAACATCTACAATTCACAATCATATCACATATATTTTCATAGACATGTAACATTTCAATTAGGATAAAATTTGGGGCCTTATAGTTGAGCTATGTGTATATATATATGTAACATATAGGTTTCCAAATGTTTGTATCAACCCTACATGGGTTGAATATAGCAATGCCACATATTAGGCCATGAAATAGCTAGATGGATATATTAACCGAAGATTCTTTACATCTTGCCACTTGAAAAGATCACTCTCAGGCCCATGTATGTTAATCATATATTTGAATTTGTCCTGTCTCTACTTCGTTTAGTCGAGCACAGACATAGTACACAAAAGGTGGGGACGGTTGAAGACCATGTTCCCCACTTCCATTTAGGCGATGTGAACATGATTGACGTTTGTAAGCGTGTGCTACACTGTCTGGATCCCGAAAAATTAAGCCATAGTCAGTCTTAGGTGTAATATTCAAACTATAAATCATTAAAAAATTATGCAATATAAGTCCATATTTTCAGATTTAAGAAAACAATTTTGACCATTAATTTAATTAATTTTAAGCCGCTGGTATCTAATTCAAAATAATGTTGAACCAGTGAGTCTGTATTTCCTAGTAGTATAAGCACAATATCATAAATAAGAAGTGATTCGAATGGTAGAAACTAAAATTGTAATTACTGATAACCCATGTTCCAATTATTTCTGATAAATTATTAAATTGTAAAAAACATTAATACATTACGCTTGAAGCCTATGGTCTGCTACTTTAGTTACCCGGGAGCTAAGATGCCTTACGCTTCTGCAACTTCAAAATGAAAATGGGACCCCGTAGAACACAATGCACAAAAGGAAGGGAGTGGATGAGTGTTTTTGGCTTTGGTGGTGGGGTTGTCGTTGTCCGTCTTCGTCGTCTCTTTTGGGCCCCGTGAATACGAATGCCAAAAGAGACGGCTTATCTGCTGCAACTAATTTGTGCTGACTTGTAATGCCAAATTTGAAATACACACTCCGGTTGTTTTACATCTTTCAAGACGATAATGGTCGCTGAAAACATAGTTTTGTTTTTAAGATCGGTCGTTGTTCTATTCTTTGTGCTGAATTATGAGTTTTTTATTATAGTATTCAACTCACCTATAACCTTGCCTATTTAGATGTTCTTTTTGAAAGTAATAATGAGATTGTTGTTAAAATATTGACTGGTGAGGTCCAAGCAAATCTAGATTATTTGTCTCTTGTTGGTAGAATCCTCGCTCTATTGAAGAGCTTTAATAATGTGAAGCTCACTCACATCCATAGAGAAGGAAATTTTTTAATAATATGAAGCTCACTCACATTTACAGATAAGGGAATTTTGCTGCCGACTTCCTCTCCCACCTTGCTGACTTCCTCTCTCACCTTGCTATTGATTTTCCTCCTGATTTTCATATTTTGGGACAAGTTTTCTCTAATATTTGTAGATGGCTTGATCATGATTTAATAAGGGTCTTTTATGTTAAGTAATTTTATATTTTTGTGAGCGCTGTTCACTGTTACTGTACCAAAAAAGATGATTATCAAACAAAAAAATTCCTTCCACGATTCCAATATGAGGATTACGTGTTACAAATGCTTGATTCAGAATAAGAAAAAAATAGATTTTCCTTTTTTTTTTCATAGACATTAAACATGCACTTCAAGCTGGGCCTATTTGAATGTGTCTTTTTGTACACAAGACGAGTGCTTTATATGCATGCGTTTCGTATACGCTCAAACAAAAACTTACTCAAGATGCGACAAACTGAACCTCCAGTGTGAATGAATTTACTATGCATTTTCCCATTGACCTCAAGTCAACTCGGCAAAGCAGCTACTTTGATAGCTTCTTTTCAGAAAATATGAGGAGCAAACAAAAACACAACCACATGACAGAGATGCGTTATCCCATTAAACTATTTTTCAAATTTTCAATGAGCATGAGATTTGGTTAGATTTTCCTGTCTACTCACACCATTACGTTAATAATATCCGCATTTGATTGTCCTATATTAAAAACGACAAGAAAAAAAACTAACATATAAATATAGTGAACTATTTTATCTATTATCAATTAATTTTAGAATGTAACCTCACTTAAGCTTGTATGTGGTTTAACTTTCCTTCTCGTATGAGTCAGTAAATCCATTGCAAACTTTACATGGTATTAGAACATATTTGGTCCAAATTATTAATTTCTTGATAGTCCGTATAGATATCCAATCTCAACAGCCTAGTTCAATTATCACTGTATTTATTTCAAGTGATAACTGGATGTCCAGTCCAAGTTATACTTGAGAGCACCCAGTTGCACTTACGGGAAAGTGTTAATAATATTCATATGCAAGTTTCCTATATTAAAAAAAAGGAGAGAGAAGATTAATATATGAGCTCAGTGAATTACTCCATCTATTACTAATTGGTTTTAAAATGAAATCTCAATACTAATTAGTTTTAAAATGAAATCTCAATTAGGTTTGTAGGCGATATAACTTTGGACACTTTCTGTTCCTTTTTATTTGTTTAAACTTGAAGTGAATTATAATTTTTTAATCTATTTTATAAGAAGTAGAGAAGTTGATTTCTTTCTTTCCTTTTATTGTTTTTTGGAAATAATCTTCAAAGAATTGGCGAGTTTCAGATTATACATCGTCTCTAGCAAAAACTGAACCTGATACTTATGACAGCCTGCCGATTGGGGGACCACAAGCAAAGGTAAAGAGCAATTAGCAGAATTAACGGGATAGTGTATGATTGGGAGGCTGACACTGTCGGAATTCTTTAAGCTTTGATTCACATCAGCAGAAGACTCTTCTGATAATCCAAAAATAGATATATACATATCAAGCATACAAGTCAGAGTGGTATATGTAGTTTCTCAAGAGTTTCTTTTGTGGCCTGTCCATGCCACTAATAATGCACCATGATAACCTGCTGAGCTTCAAGTTTGATCCCTTCTTTAATCCTCCTTATAAAATCGTCACACTTTCTGTTCAATTCTTCTGCACTTGGCAACCCAATTGCTTCTTCTTCGTCGTCCTGAAGAACAATGACCCTATTACCTTGCTCATCCACTTCAACTACGTTCGTGAACGACGAATTGTGTTCTTGTCCAACAACCAACAAGGAATTTTTTTCCGTTGCCTGCAATTCCTTGACTTCCTCTGCAACTCCCGCTTTGTTTACTGATGATTCAGCCACTTTCTCTGAATTCATTCCAATCTTTACCTTGTCTTCACCACTAAAAATGGCTTCTTGTTGGTAATAGCTAAAGAAACCAGCATTTTTCACTATCAAAACCAGAATTCCATTGCAGAGGAGGAACATGTAGTTCTTGGAAACATTGCAGGCAAACAATTGGATTAGGTTGGACACGGTAGGAAGCAGCGAAGAACACAAAAACATGAAAGAAAAGAGAAGTATTGAAGCTAGAAACTTGATAGCAAGCTTGGGACAATGGAGATTGCTAGTTTGGTTTGAAGATTGGTGGTCTTGACACTTCATTGATTCCACTTGGTATGAACGGAAACTCGCTTTAGGAAGGAGTCGAGTACTGGAATTTAATGAGAGGGATTGCAGCAATATTGGCTGTTAATGCAGTCTAAAAGCATATGCTTGATGCTTTTATAGAATGGCTGAAGGTCTTGACTAGTTGGTCCATTGTATGGTTAGACAGAATTGCCCTTCCCTAACAAAGAAAGATGTTCAGGAATCAAGGTAGTTTTAGGGAAATGACCAAGTCATTCAACGACCCTTAATAATTAATACCCCTTTGAAGAGACGGCCATAGGAAGACTTGGAAAGAGGACTGAAGCTGTCAGGCTAGTAGACTTGATGATATCTTCCTTTTACATCCATCTGTTATGGTACAACTAAAAACGAGTTAATATTTGTCTTTGTTGAATTTTACAAGCCAAAAAGGTAAAGGTAAACAAAGTAATAGGGTAGAATTTGGAAAGCAGAAGTTTGCCAGCATACAGGCTTGAATTGCTAAATATGTTATATTGACCATTTCAAATCCAATATTTCAGTCAGTCAACCTTAGTACTTTCTCATCTTGCGCTATAAGTCTGAGAATTTCTGAGAATCTCCATAGTCTTATCTTGTTTCTGCTGAAGCAGTAATTCTTGACATGCTAGAACTTTCCAAGGAAGTGTTGCAGAAATAGCTTACAAGCTACAAAACAAATGTTTTAAGGTAGAAATGCAAAATGGGCCGGTGTTACTAACAAATCATATACGTTTTCGTTTATAGGCCTCGTTCCTTCAAGACGTCGACTGTCTACGACCAACATTCAATACGCTTTTCAGCCTTAAATTCCCACTTCTGATGTTTCCCTTTTGATGTTATTGCGTAATAGTTCTTCAATATCTTACCTTGAGGTTTTTCTTCACCTAGTCAACTTTCAGCAACAGAAGATTGGGACAAAACCTAGTCAAATATAAGTTTAGGTCTTGGTCACGTGTCTACTGATGAAAAGGATGTAAAAGGACGCCATCAGTTGTACAAAAGTTGGTCATGAAGATTCTGTGGTTAGAAATGGAACCCGGTCTTCTTGTTCACATTTGCGAGCAAACTACTTGCAAGACTTCACCAAACTGCGTCTCTAAAATTCACCACATGTAATTCCCAATTGATCGTAGGGAGTTAGACTCAGAGACTGACTCATCCGCATGTAACACCTGTCAAATCTATAATAATATATTATCATTAAAAACAGTGATAGACTCAGAAATTTAATATAGGAGGGTCCGAATATTAATTTTTTAAAATTTTAGGAGCCCAGTGCATCACTAGCCCTTAAATAACTCCATTATATATATATATATATACTAAAAATAATTTTTTTTAAATCTTGGGGGCTAATGCACCACTGAATCTCATATATCTCCTTCGTTGATTAAAAAGCTAATTACTAATCTTATTTATTTTATATCTATGGGACCAGTAACTTGATTTCCAGTCCAACATCTCAGTTTTGTGGTTGTGCAGCCATAATAAATGCAGAGACCCGTTTTTCACATATTCGCATGGTTGGTAGAAACTTGCATCCTCCGGATCCATACAAAGACCCTCTAACTGCATTAATTGCCGATTCACGTACAAACCAAAGGATGACGAAGAGACATGGTGAGTGAAATTGATGTTAATATCTAATAATGATTTATGAACCATCTGAAAATTTTTCTGCGTTAGATCGGAGAAGCATAAGTGTATTGAAGAAAGGAGGTGTAATTACCTTCTGCAAAATCCGGGGATCCTCATTGGCATTCCATTTCATCTTCTTAACGGCAAAGACCTCCCTATTAATGGTCCCTTCATGGACAGAACCTTGAATTAAGCAGTACTCACTAAATCCATCTGTGGCTTTTTTAAGTTCATCAAGTTTGAAGACCCTGTACTTTGTCCACGAAATTTGATAGATCTGCCAACAGACTTGCCTTCATATTTTTTTTAATTCTTTACCTTTCCCCTGAAACGATGGCATCTTCTGTTAATTTATACCCCGCAGCTAATCAATTGAATGCAAATTAATGTATATCATTATTTTGAATTAAAGAAAAGAGTTTATTTATCTTTATATATTAGTTTAATTAATATTTTATGCTTTAATATTAAAGATAAATAAGTCATTACTTAATATTAAATAAGTCATTGAATTGACCCGATTATGAGAATTCTGGATGGAATATTACTTATGTATTTATGGATTATCTCATAATGATGATTGTATAATTGATCTTCAGACTTGAGATTACTAAGGTATCCAGTGTGGGAATTACTGTGTTTTGATGCCACTTATGAATCGTCCTAGGATAATTCAGTTAGTAGTAACTGGATACAGTATGAATCATATGTAGATAGTTGAGTAAATCAATATAGGATTCGTCACTCTAAAGTAATTAGAGAAAATATTCTACTGTTCTTGATTAATAATGATTTATATAATTCTCTAGCCAAAGTGAATTGATATTTGAAAAAGAGTTTTCAAATATCAATTATAAATCAATTACTAATTAGCAAGAACAAACATGATTGGATGATAAGAGTAGACAATGCATACTCTGTCCAATTATAATACTAAATGACGAAAGGATTA
>JANSVB020000190.1:2561406-2575331 GCA_025504935.2 Erythroxylum haughtii
GAGGAAAATCGTGCGGCGTTCGAAAGAGTTTCAGGACGTGCTAGCACACCACAGCCGCAGCCCGGATCGTGCATACTTGTGTGGATACCGGTAGAGGGCATTCACGTTTGCAGTGTCTTGGAATCCGAAAAAGAAGCAACCTATCCACAGCAATAAGGTATTTTCATACATCCTTGATATTTTCGATTATACATCATGTTGTTGTATGGTCTTTTCTGTAGTATATTGTGAATACTCGGACCGTATGCAATCCAACACTTCAGTCGATTCATGGAAATATTTTTACATCCGTATCAATTCAAGTACGTATCCACAACAAAATTTCCATCACCATATTCACTAACATAATCACAAATATTGAATCTATATCTAACATATTGGACTACGCCATATTTCTTGTTGCTAAATATCCTCGAACTTTCCTTACCATAAACTCTATCAAGAAACCATTTTTCCCACTTCTTTTGTCTTTTTCCATTCGTCTGCTTTTTCATTTGGCTTCATCTATACCTATATTCTATTCCATTTTTTACCCTCAAAAAGATAGAATCTGTCTTTGAGGCCTTCATGAAAGTTGTAGATCTTGAAGTCCTCTTTCGAACCATATATAGAACATCTTAATCTGATATATGTAGGGAAAGTTATAGCAATTTTCCCACTTTGTATGTCTTTTTTTCATTAGTCTACTCTTCATCTGTACCTATCTTCTGTTCCATTTTTTACCCTTCAGAGGATAGAATTTGTCTTCTAGTTCTTCATAAAAGTTATAGATCTTGAAGTCCTCTTTCGAACCATATAAAGGGAACCTTAATCTGATATCTATAGGGAAAGTTACAATGATTTTTACATTTTTTCTATCTTTTTTCATTAGTCTGCTTTTCATCTTTACCTATCTTCTGTTCCATATTTGACCCTTTAGAAGATAGAATTTGTCTTTGAGGTCTTCATGAAAGTTGTATATCTCAAAGCTCTCTTTGAAATCATCCTTAGATGATCTTAACTCGATATCCCTAATGACAGTTATGCTAATTGTCCCAAGGCAGGTGCAAAATGATTGAGGTCAAAATCTGTTCAGAAATAGTAGAAGCTGTCTTGAAGTTTGTCATGATGGGGGCATATCATCCTTGCAGGATATGCGTTCAGAAGTCATTTAGGATGTCGAGCTCGTGACTCACAAGGGCGGGGTGTCCAACAAAAGCATCTTCCTTAACCTCTACCAAGTAACAATAAACATTAACATTTAGATTTTGTAATATGGAGATACCAACTCTCTAATCAACAAAATTGGTTGTTTTGTATCAATAAGACCTTCAAAACTTCCTCTACATAATACATTACAAGCAAACTCCTCTAGGATTTTTCCTATAAGATAAGTCAAGTTAGCAGTACCTTAATCATGCAATTAAATATATGGTTAGTTTCAAATCTAGACAAGGTTTAACCAATATATATCAAACATACAAAATTTACAAGATATGTATATGGTAGAATTTTATACAAACATATTAGCTTGGGAATTATATCAATGATAGATAAAGACACCAAAATGCATATAAGTGGAGAAAATATTTCACTAGGAATTAAAACATCAACAAAGCATATTAATTACATCATTAAATTAAAAAATCAACCAAAGTTTATGATCAAACAAAGTTAAAAATCCAAATTTTTTTACTTCTTGAACATCTAAAAAGAAAATTAACTTATTGACCTAATCGAAACCCAATTAGAATTAGACCCTCATATCTTTAATAATGACACTAAGAAAAGAAACAATCTTGGTCAAGCACCAAGAAAAGAGAGAAGTTCAATTCACAACTTGATCAAATAAACCCAAATTCACAGTCCTCATCTTTGATTTACTCCAAAAGAATACAGAGTTGAAGCTAACCTAGGCAAGTAACCTAGGCACAATAGAAAATAAATTGACTAAAATCTCTAAAAATGGCAAAGTACTAAATAGTGAGAGGATTGTAAGACCATCCTTTGGTGATCTTACACAAGAAATAAACAATAATATATTAATTTATTATCACTTCCTTAACCTAAAAGAATTATCAACAAACATTAAAAACATAAAAAATAAGTTATTATCTCAAGAATTTGAAAAATTTTATAGAGATCACAAACAAGAACAATAAATAAGCATCAAATAAAAATAAAATATTTTAGGAACTTTCTTGCTGCCCTGAATCCTAAAAAATGAATTAAAAATATAAAACGAGTAAAGTCATTGTGAATGGAGGTAGTTAAAAGGTGAGGAGGAGTATTTACTTAAAAAAACAATGGCGAAAGAGTAATTAGAAGTTGAAAAAAGAATGAAGTTTCATATAGAACGTGAAGAAGTAAAAGAGAGCATATAATCATAAACAAGTAAATCTGAAAGTATACTAGTCACTTTAGATGAAAATTTGAAAACTTTAAAGGAGAAAGAAGG
Organism: Erythroxylum haughtii; assembly: GCA_025504935.2. Taxonomy (NCBI): domain Eukaryota; kingdom Viridiplantae; phylum Streptophyta; class Magnoliopsida; order Malpighiales; family Erythroxylaceae; genus Erythroxylum; species Erythroxylum haughtii. The sequence goes on from JANSVB020000190.1 coordinate 2,563,844, forward strand.
ACAAAGATGTTAGTTTATGCCCTTGCAGCTAATCAATTGGATGCAAATTAATGCATGACATTATTTTGAATTAATGAAAAGGCTTTATTTTTCTTTAAATATTAATTTAATTAATATTTTATTTTTTAATACTAAAAATAAAATCCTTGGAATAATTACTATGTAATTGAAATTATGATGAGATCATAATTATGAGATTCAATTTACACTTATGTGTTATTCCTAAATGTTCCTAGTTGTAGTTTCATCAAGATTGGATATTGTTGAAACGGTAAAACTAGCACACATTATGTTTCTTTCTTATGAAGAAAGCAATTGATCTCATAAATTAAAGTATAGAGATACTTAAACTAATGTGTGGGTGATTATTAGTGATAAGTCACTGAACTGACCCAATGATGAGAATTCCAGATTTAATATTACTTATGTTATGGATTATCTCATAATGATGATTGTATAATTGATCCTCATACTTGAGATTACTAAAGTATCTAGTATGAGAATTATTGTATTTTGATGCTACTTATAAATTGTCCTAGGATAATTCAGTCGGTAGTAATTGGATACAGTATAAACCATATGTAGATAGTTTAGTAAGTCAATATAGGATTCGTTACTCTAAAATAATTAGAGAGAATATTATACTATTCTTAATTAGTAATGATTTATAGAATTCTCTGGTCAGAGTGAATTGATATTTGATAATGAGTTTTCAAATTTCAAATTTAAATCAATTACTAATTAGCAAAAATGAACATGATTGGATGATAAGGGTAGACATTGTATCCACACTCTGTCCAATTAGAATATTGAATGACAAAAGCATTAAATTATACATTATAGCCATGCATTGACATGTTAAGTCAATCATTTTGATATTCTTAATATTTGGATAATCATGACATATTGCTAGATATCAATCATGATTTATAATTATGAAATATTTAATTGGAGAATTAAAGATAAATTAAAAGAAGTTTTAATTTATCTAATTCTATTTGTGAATTAGGATTATAATTTATAATCATTGCCAATTTATTAGGAATCTAATGGGTCACACATTAAAGAGCAATTTATATAAAAAAATTAATTTAATTAAGTTGGACTTAATTATAAAATTTGAGAAACTTTGGGGGTCAAATATGAGATATTTGATTTTATTAAAATTAAATTAATTAGAATTAGAATTTGATTTTAATTATAATTAAAGAGAATTAATTTAAATAAAAGAATGTTATCATTTTTCTATTTAAAGGGAAGAGCTTTTAAGAAACTAGCACTTTTGTTTTCTTCCTCTAAAATCAGTTTGAGAATTACTCTGTAGATATCATCAGAGGCTGGATACTTGAACAGCTCGTGGTTGATTAATCGGAAAAAGTTTCAAAGATTTTTCAAAAAAAAAACGAACAATGTACAATTTTAAAATTATTTTATGTTTTATTTAAGTTTATTCAATTATCAGGATCCACTAAGAATTTGTAAAATTTTTGTTTTTCGCTATGCCCATCATTTGAGCACGATCAGATTCCATCATCTTTTGGTCTTCTTCCCTTACCTTCTGCCTCTTGAAACAAATATCCTTTCTACCATAAACCCAAACAAGTAGCGCCTATCCTAATTTCCAATCCCACTATTAAATAATGTCCCCTGTGATTTTTTTCCCAATTCATCCTAGAGACGAGAGACAAACATCTGTGGTTTGTACTGTTAATCTCGGAAATCGACTTATGGGAATGAATATGGTTTCAAAAGTCTGTATGTTAATACCATTAACATCTACAATAGACTGAGTTTCTACTCCAAACCGTGAAGCCAACAATTGATAGATTGTCAGAAGGTTGGAACACATAGGATATCAAATAATTCAGCTGGTTTTGCAGAAGAGACAAATCAGGGCACTTGCAAAATATTGGAAAGAATACATCTTGGCCTATTTGGAGATTAGTTGGAACGAGGGTCGGATTCACCACCTCGGACTAGTAGGTGTTAAGGTTTTGAAACTCCTCAGTCGAGACATAGTAGAAAGCGTCACCTTCCTTGATTTTGTACGTAACATTTGATAAGAGATGCTGAAAATGGAATTGATTTCATGACAAGAACACAACAGAGGTTGGTTTGGTGTGAGAGGTGTAGTTGGAGAGGAGACGTTGTTCAGTTTTGATATCAGATGACTGTTAACTGAGAAAAGGTCAGTGATCATAGCTGAATCAAGAAAACGAGGAGCCATTGCTCAGTAGAATGCATACGTTTCGCAAGGAAAGCCGGCTTGGACGATTGAAGAGGTGAATCCTTGAGTGGTTGGTTGTGCATGCAAATGGATCCACCAAATGTTGTAACAGAGATAAAAGAAGATTGAAGACACTAACTGGGGTAAGGTTCTCATTTCTTCATGAACGGTGGATCTCACATTTGCGTATTGAAGAAATAAATAATATTTTAATATTTTTACAATATTTCAATTTTTAATTTTTCACAAAAATAACTCAGTATTAAATACATGGTTAGGATGTTATAATGACTAACAACATCAAGTAACCTATTTTGTCACATATCAAACACGTGTCTTAACATTTTCATATAATAAATAAATATTTAATATTTAAATACTAAAAATTGGAATCCTTAAATTTCCGTACATAATAAGGATTGCCAGGCTAATAACCCTTTCTTTTTTTTGATGAAAGGTAAATATATTGAATCAAGAATATGTACACGGTCCTTGGGGCATACCCCGACCAAGTTTGTAATCATAACATCAATATCATCTATACATCCAAAATATCAAAAGGTAATTAGTTCCGTGGGGTACAACCTATACAAGATCTTGTACATTACAGTTTTTATCTAAGAAATTACATCAAAGCTTGTAACAGAAGCAAAATCTAACTGAATAGCATTCCTAGTCTTCCATACCGTATATATGGTACACATGAATGCCAGTCGTGCGGCTTTGTTTCTAAGACGCGCTCTAGTGTAATCTTTCCGAATCCACTTGATGACATTAGATAACGTAGGCATGGCTCGTGTCAATCCCAGCCATCCCTAGATAGCATTCCAAACTTCACCTGTAAAAGGACAATTAAAGAACAAATGGTCAACATTTTCTGGTTCAACATTACAAAATATGTAGGTTCGGTCTATCTCCAAAAATAGCAAGTTATTCTTTGTTGACATTTTATTTCGAAGACTAAGCAAGCAATGAAGGAGTATTTTGGCAATATGTATTGTTTCCAGATAAATGACATCTATAGTTGTCTAGTGTACTTGACTCGTAGTAGCTCATAGACTTTCTGTGAAGATAGGGTTCCATTTATACATAATTTCTGCATTCCACATACTACCTCCCTACAACTACCAAACTTATCCACCAAAATATTTCGGATCAGTACCAATCTCTTCATTAGGGGGTGAGTCTCAAGTGTGAGATTCCCAATCCTATATTGATAAGCCCCTCAAGTATATTTCATGAATCTATCTCACCCACAAAAAATCAGCTTCAGCATGGATATTCCACAACACTTTAGACAAAAGCATTGAATTAAAAGCATTGAATTCCATAATTTATAGTTTTTCAATCCCAATCCACCCTCATCTCTTAGTACACAAATATTGTCCTATTCCACCCTAAAATGTTTACCACCCCATAAAACAACCTACATATGGAGGTTATAATCTCAAGGATAGTTGTTGGAATGAGAACCTGGAGCCAAAAGGATAGTACCTCTTGAATGACAGAATTAATCAATTCAATTCTACCCACATATGATAGAGTTTTACCATTCCATGCATTAATATAAGCCTCCACGAATTCAACTAGTACATAATATTGGGCCATCGAGACCTCCATAGGTGCCAAAGGGCCCCAAATATTGAATAGGAAACTCACCCATAGGATATTCTATCATCTGCAAAATGTCCGCCTTATCTCATCCATAAACCCCAGCTAGGTAAATACAAGATTTTGAATAATTCACCCTCATCCCTGCTACCTCTTTCAGTTCACTCAACACATCCATTAGTATAAGGATAGAAGTAGAATCACCTCTAGAGAATAACTTGAGATCATTCGCAAATGCAAAATGAGTGATGCCAAGTTGTTGACTTTTCAAGTGGAAGTGAAAAAGGGAATTGGCGGTTCTCACGTTTACCAATCTTGAAAGGTACCCTAAACAAATCAAGAAAAGTGTAGGTGACGTGGGATCACCCTATCTCAATCCCCGCCAACCTTTGAACATGCCATGTAGTGTGCCATTGACCGAGATCGAGAATGATGTAGTTGTTACACATACTAAAATCCATCATACAAACTTATTAGGAAAGCCTAACCCTTTCATCATATCTTCAAGAAAGTCCTATAATAACATGTCATAAGCTTTTGTGATGTCAATTTTTATCATGCACCGTGGGGAAATATGTTTTCTAATGTAACCTCGAACAAGTTCCTAATGCTAGAAAAATATTATCTAGCATACTTCTACCTGGCACAAATGCAGCTTAAGCTGGGTCTAAAATTTTTCCTACAACCAAAGTCATACACTTCGTCAATATTTTTATTATCACCTTATACACAACATTCATACAAGCTATTGGTTTGAAATTTGTTACTCTCTATACTACCTTCATCTTTGGGATGAGTGTGATGATGGTATGATTTAATTATTTAAGCATCCGACTAGTGGTGAAAAATTCCTTCACGACTAAAGTCACATCTAATCCAACCCTATTCCAATGTTTCTTGAAGAAGGCAGATGTATATCCATCCAACCCTGGAGCTTTATCATTGCCTATATCAAGCATAGCCCGTTTGATCTCCTCATCCATAATTGGGGAAATCAGTGTTTCATGTGTCTCCATATCCAAAACCAAACCATTTCTTACCACATTTAAGTCTAATTTGTTCAGAGGGGTTGAAGTGCCAAGGAGCCCTTTATAATAACTTACAACATAATCTACCACTTGTTCTAATGATGTAGTCATAGTTCCATCCTCCTTGATGAGATGAGAATTAGCATTCTACCTTCCTCTCTTCCGAGCTACTTCATGGACATACCTCATACTTCTATCAGCCTCTATAAGATGCTTACATTTATCCTTTAGCTGAAAGACTTGTCTCTCTACATCTAGCAAAATCCAGCTTGCTTCCTCTTGATGTTAGCCTCATGTTTCAGCATTACATCATTAGGCCTATTAAGAGAGGCCTTATACGCGAGTTGAAAATTCTTTTATGCCTTCTTAGCCTTGCTAGATATGTGACCATCTACTTTAGAATTTAGAGCTTTCAGAGGTTACTTTAATGCCTTCAACTTTATACAAAGAATGTATTGAGTTGTCCCAACTACTACCATCTCCCAGTTATTGGATACTATGTCCTGAAATTAAGGGTGGTTAAACCAGATATTAAAGAACTTAAAGGGTTTGTTACCTCGAGCGTCTAATTGATTGAAGGCCACCAGAGTAGCCGATCTAATTTAGCCCATAGATGATTTTTGTGCCAAGTAAAAAAAACTCCCCCTAAATGGAGCATCTTTTAGGCCAAGAGTCATTCGGAAGTCTAGAAAATCTTTAAGCAAATATGCCGAAGGAGGTTGACATCGAGCCTTTCCCTAGCCACATACACATAGTTAAAGTCACCCATTATAATCCAAAGCATCAGGGAATCCGGACCCAGCCCCTATCAAGTTCTGCCATAGTTCTCTTCTTTTTGTTACACTATATAACCCATAAACAAAAGGCACTATAAAGGTAAGCTAAGATATTTGGCATTGGACTTTATAGTGAATAAATTGCTCTCCCAGCTTTAAAAGTTGACAATGATAAAATATAAAATTCCATACAATACACTTTCTTCCTCCTAAAATAGATCCAAAGTTGTGACAAGAGTCCCATACTTTGAATTTGTTTTTCATCATCATACTAAGACCATTAGTAGATAATTTAGTTTCAAGGAGAGGCCTTATTTAGACCTCGGACATTCCAGCTTAGCATCCTCATTTGCCATTTTGGGAGGGCCTCTCCCCTCCTGTCCTCTTAATTGTTTCGGTAGTACTCTTGCCCACATCTTCGATATTGATACACGCTTGAACTTGCACATTACCCCTTTCAGTCACTGTTATATTGGATTGTGTAATCACAACCTTTCTTTTGTTAACAGTTCTATGAGTTTGCACTTTCTGCCATTCTCTATCGCTAACTTTTTTAGGATCCCTCCGAACTTAAGGTACATTTTGTCCCCTTACTCTAGTCAATGCCTCCCTGTTCATAGTAACTTCAATACTCCTTTCATTTTGTTGTTGTTGTCCCCTCTCCTTATCAGGATTTACCTCTTTAATTGATCCCGCATGGACTCTTATTTGTTCATACACTTCTACCTCTGCCCCCTGATTGAGTTGATTCATACAGTAATTTTACCTTTGTCTATGGTGTTAGCATTTTGTATATCTTTCTTACCCCATCATTTATAGGATCCTTCATCTGTTTCTTTTTAATCCTTTTTATGGATTTGCATTCAAAAGTATTGTGACCAAATTGTTTGCAATAGCAGCAGTAGCTAGGAAAAGTTTCATAAATAACCATTTGTGTGTATCGTGCACCCCTAGGCATCTTCACATCAAAACTTGTCGCTGAATTCTTTGATACATCAACTTCTACTAATAGTCTGGCATAAGCAATGCGTAATTTTTTACTAGTGATCTTGTCTGTGTATAGTGGTCTTCTAATTTGAGATCCTAGTTTCGACAACCCTCTCTCATTCTCGAAGGGAACATTAGGGAATTTTAACTAGATAGGAACTTCCATAAATTCTTGCTAATCGCAGGCAAAGCCTTGGGAGAGTCATTTAAGTAGCAAAGTCTTCCCATAAAGAACATACGGTCCCCTTGCTAACACATTAGTATGATGTTCTTTTATAACAAATTGGAAGATTATCCATCCTTGATCATACGGTAGGATTTTACATTAAACATCCCATTTAGCAATTAATCCTTCGAGTGCCTTCATTCTTGTAAATCTCCCCGTAAAGCACCCCATAAGACAATAACCCCATTCTTGTTCAATTTGTATTACATCTTCTTCCCCCATGATGACTTCATAAGCTAACTGTAAACATTCCAACTGCATTCCTTGCTTCAACTCTCTATTGTTCTTGAATAAACTAATATACGAGGGCTTAGTTTTTACTTCATGAGTGCCTGAGCAGCTTGGGTTTGACATTTTATCAAACACCTTTAGGGCTGGCTCTTCATTCTCTTGGGCGATCCGAAGCTTCAGTGTTAGCACTCTCCACATCTATATGATCAATCTCCTCATCAGAAGTGGATGACTCCTCATCCCCTATTTCTTTATCAACTCCACCTTTGCTCATCCCACCAGTACCCACATTTGTAGTTTTGCTCCGTAACCCACCTTCACTATTCTCAGTACCCAAATTCCAAATTCCTATCCTGCATTGTCTCTTTGCGTCTACTTACCCTATTCTCACTAGTTCCAACATCCTTGTCCTGTTTACAAGCCGTAGTTTTGTGTGGCACCGCCATCTTGATCATCGAATGGTTATGTGCCCTAATCCCCTCAACTCCCAAATGCCTACTTGCTATGTTACTCTTATTACACCTACTCTACTTGTTCCATCAGCCACATTTATTTCCTGTCTGCCCTCTGTAATATTTTGTGCACTAGCCACCTTTATCGTTGAATGACCGTGCTCCTTAATCTCCTGTACTTCATTATCTACAATGTCTTGTGTGCTCATAGGAAACTCTCGGGATCCTGCCACCTACAAGCCCATAACACAATCAACAGTAATATCCTATCCTTTATGCGGCATCTTCTTCCTCTTACCCATGCTCCAATATGCCAAGAAACACAGGCAAAATTTTTGCCCTAAAAATGAATCCTAATTACTTCGGACTGTCAGATGTGACTAATAAATGCAATCCAAACTCACCAAGTAGCAAAAAATTAATCGAGAAAATTAGGAAGGAGTGTAGTCAAGTCGTGTAGCTTGTGATACCTAGTGAAAAAATCACCTAAGGTGAGAGAACTCACATATGCATGATAGTTCTTTCTTACTGATAACTCTTTCTTTTTTTTTATGCAAGGTAAATAGTATATTGCACAAAATCATATGTACATAGATCTTTAGGGCATTCCCCGATCCACTGTGTAATCCCAAACCTACATCAATTACAACCATTTCCCTAATACATCCAAAGAGATATTAACCATTTTCCCTATACAACCGAAAAAAGGCTATAAGAAAAAGTACATGAAATTTACCACTACCTCCGATTTATCAACCTAAACATACATCATATCCTCCAATACATCCAAGTAATAGGCTATAAGCAAAATTACATCAAGATCCCTCATAATTTTCCCAATACAACCGAAAAGAGGCTATAAGCAAAAGTACATGAAGTTTACCACTACCTCCGATGCATCAACCAAAATATACACCATATCCCCCAGTACATCCAAAAAGAGGCTATAAGCAAAAATACATCAATGTTCCTCATACAACTAAGGTGTCAAAATGTAATAAGATCCATAGGGTACATTCTATATGATAACTACATCTAAGCTCATCACAAAAGCAGACTCTAGCTGTATGGTGTTCCTTGTCTTCCATACCTTATGTATGGTGCACATGAATGCAAGTATAGTAGCTTTGCTTCTAATACATGCTTCGGTGTAGTCCTTTCGAATCCATTTTATGGCACTAGAGAGTGTGGATATGGTTCAGGTCATTTCTAGCCATGCCGGAATAACATTCCATATTTCACCTATAATGAAAAATAAATAATCAACAGTTTCAACTTCAACATTATAGAAACCATATGTTCTATCTATCTCCAGAAATTGTAAATTATCCTTTGTTGGTAGCCTATTCCGAAGACTGATCCATGCAATGGAGGAAAATTTGGGGGGTATATATTGCTTCTATATAAATGCCATCCATGGTCTTTTTGTATGTTTAAGTCTCAAAAGTTCGTAAATTTTATGTGATGAAGGATTGCCATTTACAAACAACTTCTGCATACCTTGGATTACTTCCCTTCGGCCTCCCAAATTTTCACCAATTCATCTCAAATCCATACCAGTTTTTTTTCACAAAGGTGAATCACGTTTGTGGGGGTACCCAATCCCAAATTGATGTGTCCCTCAAATATTGTGCACGTATCCACCTTACCCATAGGGAGTCTGTTTTAGCATAAATGTTCTAGAATATTATGGCTAACAATGAATTGTTCCACTTCTTGCAAATTTTCAATCCTAGACTCCTTTTATCTTTTGGAGTGCATAAATTATCCCATGCCACTCTAAATTGCTTGCTACCCCTTAAGAACAATCTACAAATGGAGGTTAGCCTATCCAGGATAGTAATTGAGATAGGGAATACTTGGAGCCAAAAGGAAAGCACTCCTTGAATGACAGAGTTTATGAGCTCAATTCTTCCTACATATGAAAGGGATTGCCCCTCCTAAGAGTTGAAATAGCCCTTAACATATTCAATAAGCACTGAGAATTCGGCCACTAAGACTTTCATGGATGCCAATGGGATCCTTGAATAACAGACAGGGAAATCCCCTAAGGGGTACTCCACCATCTACCTTAAGTTCTCCCTCTCATATCCATCCACACCTGCTATGTATATGTTAGACTTTACCAAATTCACCTTCATCCCTGCCACCCTTTCCAGTTCATCCAACATATCCATTAGTATGCCTACAGAAGCTTGGTCACCTCTAGAAAAGAGCATAAGATTATCCGTAAAAGTAAAATGGATAATAACCAGATGTTTGCATTTTGGATGTAAATGAAACTGGGGAGTTGCTGTTCTATTACTTACCAATCATGACAAATAGTCCAGCTCAAGTAGGAATAATGTGGGTGACATTGGGTCACTTTGTCTTAGTCCCCTTCGGCCTTTGAACATTCCATGCAATGAACCATTTATTAAGATTGAGTATGAAGTGGTTTGCACACATTCCATGACCCAACCTGTGAATTTTGTAGGGAACCCAAACTTATCATCATATTCTCAAGAAACTCCCATGCAATCGTATCATAGGCTTTGGTAATATCTACTTTTATCATGCATCTTGGTGAAATCCACTTCCTTGTATAACCCCTTACAAGTTCCTGAGCAAGAAACACATTATCCATCATGTTTCTCCTTGGTACAAAAGCAGTCTGTGCTGGATCCACAATTTTCCCCACCACCATTATCATACGCTCATTTAGAATTTTAGTGATCACCTTGTAGACCACATTCAGGAAAGCAATAGGTCTAAAGTCTGTTACTCTTAGTGCAGCCTTGGTCTTCGAAATAAGAGTGATAATAGAGTGGTTGAGCTGTTCAATAGGTTTACAGTGGTAAAGAACTCCTTCACTGCTGACAAAACATCTGGTCTTACTCTTTCCCACTTCTATTTGAAGAAGGCTGAGGCGTATCCATCTGACCCTAGGGCTTTGTCATCTCCTATGTCAAACAAGGCCCTCTTTATCTCCTTATAACAGATTGGAGAAACTAATACTTCTTTTGCCTACTCATCCAGGATCAATCCACTCCTTACAACATCTATATCTAGACTGTACAGAGGAGGTACTAGGCTTAAGAGGCTCTGATAATTCAAACAATAGCTTACCACTTCTTTCATTTAGGTAATGATCGTTCCATCTTCGTTGATAATGTGGGAGATGGTGTTTTGTTTTCCTCTTTTCCTCACAACAACATGAAAGTATTTGGTGTTCTTGTCAGACTCAGTGAGATGTGTGCATTTAGCTTTTTTCTAATAATAGTGTCTTTCAGCATCTAGAAGAAAATTAGCATGCTTCCTTTTAGTCTTCATCTTTTGATTCAATTTGGTGTCTTCAGGACTGTTTAGGGAAACCTTATAGGCAATTTGAAAAGCCTCTTGTGCTTCCTTGACCTTGGTAGAGATGTTCCCATATGCCTCAGAGTCTATAGATTTCATAGGGTATTTCAAGTCCTTTAGTTTCCTATATAGTGCAAATTGGGTTGTCCCCTCCACCACCCTCTCCCAACGCCACTGTCTATGATCTCCTATATCTGAGGGTGTTTCAGCCACATGTTGAAAAACTTGAAGGGTTTCTTACCATGTAGTTCCATTCGATTGATGTTCATTAGGACTGGGCAATGATCAGATTCTACTTTCATTTCCAAGAAATGTGCAAGGCAATTATACCCTAAAGAATCCCATTCTTGGTTTAGGAGTACCCTATTGAGTTTAGCCCATATTTGGTTTTTGTTATAAGTATGGAACTCCCCTCTACTTGGAGCATCCTCCAACCCTAATACCAATATGAAGTCTAAAAGGTCTTTAAGAAGATAAGCCAAAGGAGGCTGGCATCCTAGCCTTTCCCTTACTGCACAAATACAGTTAAAATCACCCAAAATGATCCAAGGCCTCTTTGGTTCCGTATTCACTCCCTTAAGTTTCTGCCAAAGATCCCTTCTTTTGGTGAC
>JANSVB020000190.1:2586681-2603706 GCA_025504935.2 Erythroxylum haughtii
AGCTTTCAACAGAAGCTATAAGTTTCATGAAGATCATTTTCTCAAATTCAGCCCAAATCAAAAAGTCAACTCTCTACTCCACAAAGTCAAACTTTCTCAATTCTTCACATTCTCACACTTTCACTCTTTATTTCTAAATTTTCAACTTCCATTTCAATCCACTAATTCACTTTAACTTTCATAACTCATACAAATCTCCAAAATTATCAAAACCATCAAAACCAAAATAATTCTTTTCTCATCCCTTTTCCTTTAAGTATAAAAGCACTATACTATAACATAAACACAAAAACACTCATTTCTTTTCAATGATTATTTCTAAATTCCACTTAAAAATCGAGATCCAACAATGAAGAGGTCAAGATACACATCAATACATTATGGGAGACTTTTATGAAATTCTAAGAACCAAACCATCCTTTAAAAACAACTTTGTTGCCCTCATCTCACAGTTAGAACCAAAGACCATTGAAGAAGCTCTTACTGATAAAAATTGGGTTTCAGCAATGAAAGACAAACTGAATCAGCTTGACAAAAACAAAGTTTGGAATCTAGTTCCTCGTCCACAAAATAAGTTAGTCATTGGAACTCGTTGGGTATTTCGAATTAAACAATGGTAAAGTGGTAAGAAACAAAGCTAGACTTATAGCTTAAGGTTATAATCAACAGGAAGGTATTAATTTTGATGAAACTTATGCACCTGTTGCTAGACTGGAAATGATTAGAATTTTACTTGCCTTTGCATGTTATAGAAACTTCAAATTGTTCCAAATGGATGTCAAAAGTGCCTTCTTAAATGGATATATTAACTAAGAATTTTTGTTAAGCAACCTCCAAGCTTTGAAGATGAAAACCATCTTAAATACTTGATAAAGTTGACTAAAGCACTGTATGGTTTATAACAGGCCCCTCGAGCATGGTATAAGAGGTTTAAGGAATTTTCTACTTGAGAATAACTTTAAAAGATGAAAGGTAGATAAAACCTTATTTATAAAGAAAAAGGAGAATGATTTACTCATAGTATAAATATATGTTGATGACATAAAATTTGGTGCCACTAATCAATCTTTCTCTGAAAAATTCTTAACATTAATGTAGGGGGAGTTTGAAATGAGCATGATGGGAGAATTATCTTTCTTTCTCGGTTTTCAAATTAGACAAATAGAAAAAGAGATCTTCATTAGCCAAGACAAATACACAGAGAAACTCATCAAGAAGTACCACTTTGAAAATGCCAATACTCCTATGTACACTGGAACTAAACTTGATAAAGAAGAAAAATGTAAGGTTACAGTTGAGACAAAGTATAGAGGAATGATCAGGTCACTACTATATCTTACAAGCTCAAGACTAGATATTATGTTTAATGTGTGCCTTTGCGCACATTTTCAATCAAATCCAAAAGAAAACCACATTCAAGCAGTCAAAAGGATCTTTCGATATCTTCACAGAACTATGGACTTTGAACTATGGTATCCAAAAATTAATTCTTTTAACATAGTTGGCTATTTTGATACAGATTATGTAGGTGATAAAGTTGATCAAAAAGGCACAAGTGGTCATTGTCAATTTCTTGGAGGATGTCTAGTTTCTTTGTCTTGCAAGAAATAAAATTGCACAACTCTTTCAACAATTAAAGCATAATATATAGTAGTTGCCAATTGTTGTGCTCAAATATTATGGATGAAGCGTCAACCCTGGGATTTCTCTCTAAGCTTTAATCATATTTCTATATTATGTGACAATACTAGTGCAATAAATCTTTCAAAAATCCTATGCATAATTTTAGGACTAAGGATATAGAAATCAAACATCATTTTTTTTAGAGATCATGTTTTAGAAGGAACCATTGATCTTTTGCATGTTAATACTAAAAATTAAGTAGTTGATATTTTCACTAAGACACTCTCTGAAGATAGATTTTGCATGTTAAGAAAAGAACTTAGTATGTGGAGACTATATGATATTATTTTTGTATTAATTTTCTATGGTACTTTCTTTTGGCAGGCTCCTTCATTTCCAATCCTTTAGTAGGCTCCCTGCTATTTTAGAAGCGCCCCCCCCCCCTATTTTATAAGGCTCCTTTCAGTTTAATAGAGTAGACTATTCGTGTCCCAAAAAGGAAGTTTTTCTTGGTGTCGTTTCAGCTTGTAAACAACGTGCACGCTATTCTGACAACGCTCCGTACATGTCTGACAGAAGAAACACATCACACTTCCTCTTTTAGCATGTATGACTGCCCATCCTCATATGAGATCAATGCTCAAGAATCGTTTAACATACGAAAAACATACTTCTCTCTTCTACTTTTCGTCGTTTTTTTCTCAGAAGCGCCGTTCTCTTCCTCTTAACACCCTAACTTCTTGACTTCTCTCTACTCTTTCCTATAAAAACTCCTTACCTACGATGACATGAACCAAATCAAAAGGACAAAAGAAAAACCTAATTTCTACTGATAGACATGGTGAAGCTGGTGTTACTAAAGCTATCTCCTCTAAACCCCAAGTATTAGAAACACCTATTCTATCGTTGCCCATTCCTACTCTAAAAACTTCCACACCTCCTAATAAACCCGGTCTTAAAGATAAAAAGGTAACTAATGTGCACTGGATTACAAATGATAACGATTCAAATGAAGAACCTACTTTGTTGATTAGACAACCAAGGACTAGACCAAGTATGGCAAAGCAATCTGTACAAAAAGAAACTCCTCAGCCTGAAAAGAAAGAGAAAGAAGAATTTAAAAAAAGAAAAAGGGAAGAAATAAAGAAAGGCAAAGCATCTGTGACTGAAGATACTATTAAGGACCTCATTGATAGAAATGAGCTATTTCATGAAGAGATCATTCCTAAAAAAAAGGGCAAAGAAAAAAAAGATAGCTGCACAAAAAGGAAAGACATCAACACCACAAAAAATGTTTCAATCAATGGAAGCTGAAGTCCGCTATAAAATGCAGTATAAGAAAAGAAAGGTGGTTGCTAGGCGGATCTTGCCTCCCATGATGTTTGATGACACAAGTCTACTTATCTTTCCTTACTTTGTTTCCATTGGTTAGGAAAAGTTTTTGAAATTAGATGAGACCATATGTGATGAGCTAGTCATGACATTCTACACATATATGAAAAAAAGAAGAAATTGACAAAAAGCTAGTCATTGACTCATGGGTGCATGAATGTGACATTTTAATTTCTAAAGAAATTTTAGGAGATATACTGGACATAACTCCTATAGGGAGAACTATTTTTCCCTATCATAAGTGGGATGTCCATGATCTAGAATTAGTACAAGTTGTTAAATCCATATGCCTTTATGCTGAAAACACCCAAAATGGGGAACCCTGGAACAAGCAATTAGATTTACTACCACGATGTCTGGCATCATTATCAGCTACCTCAATCTTTCCCGGGAGTAGCTCTGTTGAAAGGTGTAGTTTGCTAGAAACTTATGTAGTGTATAATTTCCTAAAAGGGAACACAATAAATCCTCCAATAATGATCTTGAGGTTCATAATAGATAAGGAGAATCATAAGAATACCACTGGTTGTCTACCTTATAGGATGTTGCTCACCAAGCTTTTCATCTATTATGGAGTTCCTTTTACAAATCTAAATCGGTATGCACTGATTAAGTTTCACCTTTCCATTCCTTAGCAATTTGGATACAAAATGTAAAACAATGTCTGGGTAGGAAAAAGATCTGAAAGAGTAGCAGAAAACTTATATCCTACTTTAGACCAACAAACTCCTATCCCTCCTTATGATGAAAATAGTATAAATCTCTAATAACAACTGCAGAACATTCAAGCCAATCAAGACAAATAGATAGCATGCAAAATCATCTTCTTGACATGCAAATTTTGCTCAAAAGAATCTTTGAATCTCTTTAATAACTCTGTTTTTCTTGCTTGGTCCGTTCTTACATACTTATGATATTGTTTGATGCCTTAGATATTTTTTCCTCTATTTTTTGATAATGAAAAAGGAGGAGAATAGTTAATGATATACATTGCATGAGTCTTACTTTGAATATGTGATATATTTTCAATATTTCCTTGATGATATATTTGTTATTATTGAGATATTCTGCTGAAATGTTTTTAGAAGTCAGGCTCCTTCTAATCATAACTGCGAGTAAAATTTATAGGTATCTTTCGAAATCCTTTATTATTATTTGAAGTTTGAAAATATATCTATTATTGTTTGTCATCATTAAAAAGGTGAAATTGTTAGCTCAAGGTTTATGATTAATGATTTTGATGATAATTATATAATATTTCAAAATTCAAATTAGATTTATTTTCTTATATAGGCAACGATAAATTTCTTAAAAGGAAATAAAATAATGAAATAATTGCTTTCTTTTTTGTAGGAATCTTCTTTATAAACTTACCTTTTTAGAAATGATTCCATAACATTCGAAAGAATCTTACTAATTCGAATAATTTGCTCCGAAAGCCTTGACAGAACGTTTATCTTAACGTATCGAAGATTTCAGCAGAGATAATATCGAAGATTTCAGTAGAGGTTAGTTGAAGAAAATGTATATTTAAGGAAGAGCCACTGTATTTGCAAAAAATACGATACTTGTGAAATATCTTAAAATATCAATATTCTTGAAAGTTGTATTAAACTCTTTGTGCTTTAGAAAGTGATATCACTCCATTAAGAGAGATTGTTAAATCTTTCATACATTTCTTATTTAGATCTTGTAGAGGCTAGCAAAATATTAATATTGTTGAAAGTTGAAGAATCTTGAAAATTATACACTTGTGAGCTTGAAAAGGCTTGTCAAATTATTACTTAGCTTTTATAGTAAAACACTCAAGTTGGATACTTGGGGACTAGATGTAAGCTTTGTTATAAGCCGAACTAGTATAAATCTATTGTGTCATCTTCTCTCTTCCTTACTTTTAAATTTTCACATTATAAGTTTGTATTTTTAAGAGGTTCCTTTAATTTTATAATAGGCTTCTTCTATTTTTATATCGAAAAGGTTTCTTTCAAAAGTCAGCAAGCTGTTTTTGAGCGTTAGCAGGCTCTTATCATTTTGAGCGCTAGCAGGCTCCTATCGTTTTAAGCGTTAGTGGGCTCCTTTCAATTAATTGGCTCTTTTTTATTTGAGTATTAATATGCTCTTTTTAAGTTAACAAGCTCCTCTTTTTTTCAACTTTAACGGGATCATTTCGAAAGTTTATAAAGCCCTTTTATTTATAAATTTATTTTATTGAAGTATGATTTTATCGATTTGAAAATACCTTAATTTTTTTTAACA
Organism: Erythroxylum haughtii; assembly: GCA_025504935.2. NCBI lineage: Eukaryota > Viridiplantae > Streptophyta > Magnoliopsida > Malpighiales > Erythroxylaceae > Erythroxylum > Erythroxylum haughtii. The sequence continues at coordinate 2,591,953 of JANSVB020000190.1, forward strand.
CATAATTCAACTGTCACCCCGTCTTACATTTGTTTGCCTTATCATAATAAAACTTCAAGCAGGCGAAACATGTTAATGGAAAAGTTCTTACATCTGAACTTTTGGAGTTTACTCATCACTGAGGGGTGAATCAACATGGTCGTGCTTTTATGCTGCTAAATCATAAAGACAAATGGTAAATTTCTTATTATTTTACTATTGTTTTTATTGTATTTCAAAATTAAGTATGCACTATGATTTATAATAAAAGACCAAGTGACTGGGCTGATTGTTGTGGGCTTTAAAAACATTTTAGTTCTTTGTAAAAATAAAATAATTAAATTGATTATCTTTCTGTTTTGATAACTTGATTCAAATCTTAACATGATTATTTGTTCTTCTAGAACTTGATTTTCGTACCTCCTGACAATCATTTGGTGCATCAGTGGCTACATGCATTCTGGTCTTTGCTAAAGCTTTTGTCAAGAACTTTTTGGTTGCTTACGGTAAGGTTAAACATTGAATACAGACGGAGCCTGCAAACGCTTTCTTCCTTCCGCCTTACTCGGTGGCCTTGTTTGTAAAGACACTGGGCATTGGAAGGGTGGTTTTATTTAGAAATTAGGATGGTACTCCCCATTTGTAGTAGAACTCTGAGGAGTATTATCCGAGGTCAACCTAGCCTGAGAACTTGGTTATTGCCAGGTAGCGTTAGATTTGGATTTTCAAGCCGTGATTCGTTTCATATCTAATTCCGCTCAGTGCACTGTCTCACTGAACCCACTCATTGTTAGCATTAATGAACTCCTCAATCGCAATTAAATTATCCGAACTCGACATATTTACCGGGAAGATAATAAGTGTGTCTACTGGCTCGCTAATTTTGCTGCTAATTATAATTTAAGGCTAACCACTTTTGTTTAGGCCCTTTCAGGGTATCTCTCGATCTTCTTTGAAGACAATATAGGATTAGTTTTCTTAAATTAATTATGTAAATTTCACGGTTTATTTTCCTATTAATAAAAAAAAGTCATTAATGTTGAATAGTCATTAAGGTTAATAAATTCACCAAAAGAAGAGAAAAAATCTGTGTCAGAACAGACCGGATGAGTTCATCTATGTTGATAAGGAGCTTGGGATAAAGTTTGAAAAGTTTCAAACGAAATTTGCAACCTTTTGTTGTGTTTGAAAAAGAAATCCAACCTTATTTCGACCATTTAAAAGAACATATTTGTATTCGAGAAAAAATATGGACCTCACGTCAAGATTTGCTTCACTTATTGGCCTTTTCAGTTGCCCAAAACAGCACATTGTTGCTCTTCAAGCAATGGATGTATTGAAGTCGATTTGCATCAAATGCTCCAAAGATGGAACCAAAAGAAGAAAAATTACAGATGATGAAATGATCTCCTGAAGATTCATTTGCCATTTTTGCTTAATCAAAGGTCTCATTTTTTGCCTGATCAAGGTGAATGGCAACACATTTGAGTCCATATTCATCAACTAAACTCTCATCTTCTCATGAGATAAAAGCGGTCAGCAGATTCGCTGTTTTGCCAAGAAATATAGGTTCTTTCACACGGGTACCTCAGTATCATCCTAGGATCCGAACCAGGAAGCAGTTCCAGCTAAAATCCACAAATGGCCATCCTCTAAATGCTGTCTCTTTGCAGGATGGTCTGTTCTTGATCCTTCATCCATATTTCTTTTTTTCATTTTGCTTCTTTACATTATCCAATTTTAAGTTTTATGATGGTGTTCTATCTTTTACTGTTCAAAGTTCCTGGATAGTATATCAAGAAAAGAGTATCCTTTCAAGGCTTGTTTTTCAGTCTTTGGATTGCTTATTTCAAGACGGCTCGTATAAGAAGCCAGATGATATCTTTCCTAGGATTAAAAAATCAAAAGAAGTATTGAATTCACGTTTGAGAAAGCTACTTCGTACCCTTTAAAGTTCGTAGTTATTGCTTCTTATTTTAACGCACCGATGTCTGCTAAATGGGTAGTCACTAGATATAGTTACGTTGATGTTCATGCCTTTTTCCTAAATTGAACTTGCATATCTTTTTTGTCGTTGTCGTGTTCCTTGGCAATGAATTCGAGTAATTGGATGAGATTTTAAAATAGGTCTGGATGGAAGTCCTCTTGCCAGGGAACATGTTAAGCCTCAAGACAGGGAGGGCTCGTCGGCTTTTGTGTCAGAAGGTGAGAAAGTGGAATCTACCCTCAGCATTACTGTTGTTGGAGCTTCAGGGGATCTAGCCAAGAAGAAGATATTTCCCGCACTTTTTGCTCTTTACTATGAAGACTTCCTACCTGAGGTTCTAACATAATTTGTTTTATTAAGTTCCAAATTATGTTAGATTAAATCGTTTCAGATTAGTTCTTGAATATGCTAAATGGTTGGCCACTGACTTATTTACTTTTCCTCCTGAAGGACTTCAGAGTATTTGGTTATGCCCGAACTAAGATGACTGATGAGGAACTGAGAAATATGATTAGCAAGACATTAACGTGCAGAATTGACCAGAGGTTTTAATCCATTCTCGACTTTTTTTTTTCTTTTAATTGAACTTCATCTCAAGTACAGTTGTTGACATGTTGCTTGACTTGTAGGGAAAATTGTGAAGACAAAATGGATCAGTTTCTGAAAAGATGCTATTACCATGCAGGTCAGTATAATTCAGAAGAAGATTTCTCCAAATTGGACGACAAGCTAAATGAAAAAGAGGTAATGTTCTTGATAGTGCTGCGTGCTCCTAAAATCCTGCAGTTATATAGGTTATTTGCATTATCATCTCACCTACAAGATGGCGTAGACCTTTTTAAATCCTAGCAATCATATATAACTACGTAATTCTAAATCACTGTAAGAAGAAAAATCACTTTCCTTTTACTTAGTGTCATGGTATTAGAGTCCTAGAGTTTCATATCTTGAAATTCTTCTTTGAGTAGCCTTCATTGCTGCTTTTTTTTGGATTTCATTCTTCTGTTTTCTTCTTGTGCCTACTATGCCTGCATTCAAAATTATCATTCCCAAAATAAATGAAGGTTTAGATAAAAGAGTTCTTAATTGTGAGTAGACTGAGAAATTGAGATGTCTTCGGTAGTCCTATATAACTAGTTCTTTGGCTGTGTCAAGTAGACCTTTATTTTCCTTTTGCATGAATATCTCAAACAAGTATTATGACAGTACTTGGATAATTGAATTTGATGTCATAGACCGTATGTCTCACTCCTCACATTTATTTTATACATATACCCCATGCCCTAATGACAGGAAGATTGTGGTGGCCAGTGGCTTGTTAGCTACTATTGCAGGAGTAAGGGATGTATATATTTTACCTTCTCTCTGTCTACTTTTCCCCCTTGCGGTTACTGCACTTCTAAAACATCTTTTATAGTGTACCCTAGCCTGAAGTTAGTTCTATAAATGACTGACAACAAGAAAAATAAATGCAATAGCTGAATGATAGTGTTCAATATTGATCAGCCATAGACTTTTGGTTTTAATGTTCAGGTTGGCAAGCTGTCAAACAGGCTGTTTTACTTGTCAATCCCTCCAAATATTTTTGTTGATGTGGTGAGATGTGCAAGCCTTAGAGCATCTTCAACGAAAGGGTGGACTAGGGTCATTGTTGAAAAGCCGTTTGGTCGTGACTTGGAGTCATCTCGTCAGTTAACCAGATGTTTAAAGCACTATCTAGCTGAAGATCAAATATTCAGGTCCTTTCTGCTTTATTGCTATTTGATAAAAAATAGGATCAAATTTTAGGAGAAAGTCTGATTGTGTGAGATTTTCATTTAGGATTGATCATTACTTAGGCAAGGAGCTAGTTGAGAATCTGTCAGTGCTTCGTTTCTCCAATCTTGTTTTTGAGCCCCTGTGGTCAAGAAATTACATTCGCAGTGTGCAGCTGATATTTTCTGAAGATTTTGGTACGGAAGGCCGTGGAGGGTGAGATGCATATATTATCTCATGATGCTAAGTTCAGAAGAAATTATTATTTTCTCAATGACAACTGATAAACCGAATTTGCTTATATGTTCAGATATTTTGACAACTATGGCATTATAAGAGACATAATGCAAAATCATCTGCTGCAAATACTGGCGCTTTTTGCAATGGAGACACCTGTTAGCTTGGATGCTGAGGACGTCAGGAATGAGAAGGTATCCTTTTCTGGCCAATCTTCATGGTTTGGTGAATGTTGATGTCATAGAGTAGAATGTCCTTGATCCAGGTAAAGGTTCTAAGGTCAATGAAACAACTGGAACTTGAAAATGTAATTGTTGGCCAATACAAGGGCCACAGCAAGGGTGGTAAATCATTCCCTGGTTATACAGATGATCAAACAGTTCCAAAGGATAGTCTTACGCCTACATTTGCTGCAGCAGCACTTTTTATTAATAATTCCAGATGGGACGGGGTGCCTTTTCTGATGAAAGCAGGCAAAGCTCTTCATACTAGGCGGTAAGTATGATTTCTACTTTTCCTGGAGGACGCTCCCTCTATCTGCAGTCTGCACTTTCCTTCTTACTTTGCAAATTGTAGGGGCAATTAATTCTATGACCTGAAATTACTTGTGTGAAATTTCAGAGCAGAGGTCAGGGTGCAGTTCAGACATGTCCCTGGCAACTTGTACAGGAGGAATTTTGGAACTGATTTGGACAAGGCTACAAATGAGCTTGTCCTTCGTGTACAACCCGATGAAGCTATATATCTGAAGATCAACAACAAAGTTCCTGGTCTTGGAATGAGACTAGATCGCAGTGAGCTTAATTTACTTTATCGAGCAAGGTATGATAATAATGCAGTCATTTCTTTTATAGAGCTAGTATTAACAATTCAGTTGCATGGGCTAACATAAAGTGGTAGTTTATAATTAATATGATCCAAGATTTTCACTCCAACCCAGTGGGTCACATTCATCATATTGTCTCGGAGTCTCGACAAAGAAACTTAGTTTGACATCTTCACTCACAAGGAGATAGCCACTAGTGAGGGACAGACATTGTTAGATCACTTTGTTCTTCTGATTTCTTGGCAGTGAATCATAGCTAAACTTTTGAATGGCCAGTAAAATGTATCTTTTTAGATCACATTTACAGAAGAAGCTGCTTATTGAAATCCGGGGTGACTATTAAGTTACAGAGCAGATATAAAATCCCTTTTTGATTAATTTTGTTACACTTCAATGTGAAGATATCCGAGAGAAATACCAGATGCCTATGAAAGGCTACTTTTAGATGCAATAGAAGGAGAGCGAAGATTGTTCATCAGGAGCGATGAGCTTGATGCTGCCTGGGCATTATTCACACCATTGTTAGAAGAACTTGAAGAGAAGAAGATTGTACCAGAATTCTATCCCTACGGTAGCAGAGGCCCAGTTGGAGCACATTATCTTGCTGCAAAGCACAATGTAAGATGGGGAGATCTCACTGATGACTCGTGAATGAGAGTAGAACTTCATTTGATAGTTCCAATTGTGTGGTCTGCTTAGCCCCACAAACATACTAGAATGGTTATGTTAATAGCTGATTCTCGCAAAATGATGATTAAAGTTGATTCAATTCTGGGAGCATGTAGCCGACTGTAACTTTTATATTTTCCAGTTTCTCCATCAATTTCATGGAAGGATATGCAAAGGAGTAGAATAATACCGTTAGCCCAAAGATACTATTTTTTTTTAAGACGTAGCTGAATGGGATTTAGTTCGGACTTTTGTTATGCTCCACAAACTTGCCACCTCTTTTAAGCCATTGGACATTGACAATTTTGTCTGGTTCCAAAATGATTGTACCATCGTAATCAATAGAAGGAAGATCGGCGCTGAATTGAGGCATCTCACCAACATATTTCTTTAGTAATGACATATGGAACACTAGATGTATTTGAGACTGCAGAAAGTTGAAGTTCACAAGCTACATAACCGATTCTTCTCAGAACTGTGTACGACCCAAAGTGCTTGCTTGCTAACTTTTGATGAGTAAGGCGAAACATAGAAGATTGCCTCGCTCAAAAGCCGGACCACACGTCGACTTTTTGAATCCTGTGAATCCAATCGAGAAGGTAGAAGGAGCTATTACGCATAAAAGAGAACTTCGGTACTACAACTCAGAGGTAATCTCTTATTCTCACTCATTTCGTTTTCCTTCTCTCCGCTTTTGTTTTCTGCGTACAAGAACTTATCTCGATAAGGTTCCTAAGTTGAACGATTGCGGTCTACCTCTATTGCTGTATCGATACATTAACGCTCTTCTTGTGTTTCCCCGAACAGGTTCACTCTGCTGCCTTTGCATTGCCAGCATTCTTGAAGAGGGAGGTGAAGTCTCTTTGCTGAATCAACAGACATCCAGGTTTTCCTAGTCAGAAACCTGATCTGGTCTGGTTGGGATTACACAAGTGCTAGGGGATTAGCAGAGGAGGGTGATTCGAGTTGTGTGTTTTATAAGACTGGAGGGGTTTACTTTGATACGTCATTGTTGTTACTTTGTGTTGCTGCCAATGAACTATTCTGAGTTGAAGTTGGTTGAAGAAAATCCATTGTAAAAGACCAATTATATTACTAATGGAAAAAAGTCAATAATTTGATCAATTCGAATTATTTAACAAATGGACCTTAATATATATATATGTACAAAATCTTGGGTCGGGATTAGTATGTCTAAAATTCGATCAACAACACACTTCCAATGAACCTGGAAAAGTAGAGGAAAACAATAATAACATCATTTTGGATTTACACAAAACATATACTACATCGAACAACCCTCTGATGCAGAAGCACCCCACCAAACTGGCCTATATACTAATTGCAGACTTCCAGGTTTGGTTTCAATTCCTCCATTTTTCACTTCAGATGATAAAACTTCACCAATTTCCACGTAGTGGACATATTACAAGTGATGAAAAAATTAAGTACAAATATGGTATTGCCTACCGTTCAACAGCTGTAAAATCGGGCTCTGCCGGCTTCTGAGGAAGCATAGCTGGTACTCTCTCAGCCATTCTTACCTTACGCGTACCGCTCCGTCGCAGAGTACGCAGAGCATTGGCAGCAAACCGAGAAGCATAAATGGTGGCACCTAAACTCGGTGTACTTCCACTTGCACTTGCCTTGGCTAGTGCATCTTGTAGCCTATCCTCCTCTTGCCTTAAAGACTCCTCTAAATTCTTTTTACTGTATCTCCTCCATGCAGCTTGGATAAAGCAGGCTGCCCATGTCCTCCATTGCTGCGAGTAGAATCTGAAGGTGTGGCGGAGCTGTTTGCTGTGAAGCCGCCGAAATTGGGAAGCAACGAACTTTAAGTCATCAGCCATTAATGCAAAAGCTTCAACTTCCGAAAGGGTCTGCACAGTTCGAGTTGAAATGGGAAGGTTTGATGAGGAATGAGGGTCTAGAGCCCATGTAAGAAGTTCTTCACCACAGAAGTCACCAGCTTTGAGGTACTCCGAATTGAAGAATCCAGTTCTTCCGCCATTGGTCGTCGTGGTCAGTAGCTTTCCTCGCATGATGAATAGCATTTCATCAACTGGATCACCCTCGCGAACAACGTAGCTTTCCTCTGTGTAGAGTGCTGGCTTGAGACAATCACACATGGCATCTAACAGTTGATCATCCATTTTCTCAAACATTGGCACCTTAAAAATGCATTCAAGAGATATTTTCTTATGAAACGAATTTGAAGTAATTGTTCGGTCGAGATGTAAAACTACCGAAGAGGGTAGTAACTCACTCTCATGAGCAGTGCTAAGCAGAGATGACGTTTTATGTCCCTTCTAAGGTCCTTGGGCAGATTATGAACCAGGTTGTCTTCATCAACTCCTCGGGTCTCTTGCCACCTGTATTGTTCGTATCGCCTGATTCGCTCCCTCAAATTCTCAGGAAGCAAACGGTGAGACATCCACTGCTCGGCATCTCGCCTTTTCACTCTCATTTCCTCCAGTCTTGTAGTGGTGGATTGAAGATACGTCTGTTTCAAGACAACATTAGCTCACCAAACTTGATCTATGATTGAAAGACTGGAAAGCAGGTACGTCACCTGTATGTGCAGGATACAAATAGAGGTTGCGGGTACCTACCTGCATATTTCCAATGAGAAACGCAAACAGAACCAATCCAGATATAGAAATGAAAACTGCAAAGCAGATTTCCCACACATAGGTACTCGTAGCAAGGTTTTGACCGAGAGAACTGCAAAACAGAGGTGACATGACATTATGTTCTGAAGGAGGGAATCTGTAAAATGCTATACATTGTTGCACATAAGTACTACACACCTCAGGTTTCGCAAACCCCACCAAAAGCAGTAAAAGAACTTCTGTGGAAAATTTGAAGAAGCCACAACACCAGACTCAAGAGCATCGAGGAATATTCCGAACTTGAACACCTGTTTATCAGACTGTATCGGACAATAATCATCCAGGAAAGTTTTATTCCCAGGTTCACCACCGCAATAGAGTATATCCCGGTTGCATTTAGTCTTCCCACAGGCATATCTCCAGCATGATGTCTCTCTTTCAATGGCAAACAAGTACCAATAGGCACCAAATACCTGATATCATAATTGGTCAATTAAACATGAATAAAGCCAATCTGTCCTGCAAATTTAGAGTCCTAATTCAAAGAAATCAGCTTAAAGGTCCAAAGCCTACGTGCACTTGAAACTTCTTCCATACCGATTAATACAAAAACCTTGCATAATATATAGTAATCTCAGTTCATACAGGAACTATAAATCATACAACACATAAAAAATGTTCAGTTTGTAGGGAGGATGAACACCTTTTTGTTATTTTATAAAAAAAAATGATTTATAGCAGCAAAACTTACATGACTGGCAACCATGTATAGAAAAAGGTTGCAAGCAGCACCAGCCCATGCAGTTTCTGTAAGTATTCCGGAGGTTCTCGTAACTTCCTTATACAATGGGTAAATACGAATCACCCTTGGCACGTACTGGAAGAGAACTACGAATTTCAACAAGTTCTTTGTGTTCAACGATGTGGAGCCTGTCATCCTTGGAATGATTATCAAAATCACCATCTGCGAGTTAAAACATTATGTTAGAACATCGCAACAGCACAGCAACCACAATCTAAAACAATGCTTGTGTCAAAGAACCCTTGTTCGTAGTGCACAAATAAGCTCACATGCCATTAGCAGAATCTTTCTCTCATTTCTTAACCAAGATAAATGTATTTACCAGATACAGCACTCTGGTATCACAAACAATACACAAGCCATTTCAATTTTATGCAAAAAGAAGTATGTGGATGAGGCAGGGGAGTATCACTTCACCTGTGGGAGCGGAAGAACCGCAAGAATGTCGATCAAGAAATACGATGACAAATACCTCTTGGCTATTGCCCATGCATCTTCAACAAGAACACCTCTTCCAAAAACTCGAGATGAAGGAGCAATAAAACCAGTGTGAAATTGAAAAATAATGTGAATGATGTAGAAGATATCCGTAAACGAACGCAAGACATTTGCAGTAACCTCCATCCTTTTGTCCAAGCCGAGGCATTTCTTTTCATCATCAATCACAGGAACATAAAAGAACAAGGGATCTAGTGAAACAGCAATTAGACATGATAGTACAAATATCTTATTCCACCTCTGAAGGAAAGGCCCCTGCGGGTCAAGAATTTTTATTTTGGAACTTGAGGTTTTGTCAGCAGATTTGCCAAACGAATATGATTTGAATGATTGTCTGATCCTTTTAATCCTTTCAGAGCCAGACTCCAATCCTTTATGAAACTTCTCAGAAACTGAGCCTATAGTCTTCCTAAATTTTCCCGAATGCACCATATGATTCATAGCATACTCTCCATCTAGATCTTTGTCAGCGTTCCAGTCCTGAAACCTGAAGAACATCAATATACAAGTCAGTATATCACATCCTCACTTAAGTTGGAACATCCAGTGCACAGACAGTAACCATACGAGAAGTGAAAAATGAAATTATCTCACATCTCAAGAACCCCCAAGACACTGACTAGAAGATTCAAAATTAGTAACAAAGGTGATGTTGGCCAGAGATGAGAACAACTGGATATGGTAACCAGTGAAAGACATGGAATCTAATATGAAATTGCCAATTCCATTATGAGTAGTACGTAGTGCCAGTGCCAGAGAGAGTGGAAATTTATGCCACTACATGAACAAGCGCGACTCAAATGTGGAAAACAAGTTGTTAGTTAACTTTTGTAGACACCAGAACAGAACCTAAAACGAGTATGAAAAAATATCAAATCTTGCAGCAATGAGCAAACCAACCTCACAGACTTCTCAGGAGGAAAATTCATGACTGAGTCTTGTTAACAAGTTCGTCTGATCGATATTTGATTATCAACAAGACCCAAGCAAGTTCTTCAAGAACTTCAAAGAATCACCTCCCAATCCCTGTAAACGTTAGAAAACCCTGGTTTGAAATCGAGACACAAAATGCAGCCTTTCACAGGCTGTAACACACATTAATGAAGTAATGAATTGAAGCAAACAAAAACAGAAACATCACAAGCTACAATCTATCAGTGGTTAAAAGTTGACAAACCTAATTTCACTGACAAGGATGACAAAAACCCAGAAACTACGGTAAAGAACAAAGAGTTCAAAATTGGAATCTCCAATTTTCAGTTCTTAGAAATCCCACATCACAAAAATGGAAACTTTACAGAGGAAACTGAATAAAATTGGAAACTTTAAAACATCCTAGATTTCCGGAGAGTTTAAGAAAAAAGAAAACGGTACAATAACCGGTTTTCCTTCTGACTATGGTATTTCAACCCCAACACCAACACAATATCAAGAAAAAGAACAAGACAAGGCCAAAGATTGAGCACAAGCAGGGATGTTCAATGAACTGAATCCATAGAAATCGCCATAAAATACTTAAAAGTGTGAACAGAGAACTTACCTCCCACGGATAAAAGAGAAAACCAGGAACTTGTGAACTTCGTCAATCCACCAAGTTGGTTGCTGCTTTGCAAGTAGAAGGAAGAAAGACACTTCCTTTCCCTCCACTCTTCATCATCTGTTTCTCGTGACTGAGTTCTTGTCTGAGAGAGACAATACAAACAATTTGGAAATTTCGAGGAAATTGTCTGAGTCAAGTGGTCAACCCCAAGAAAATCTCCACTTCAGAAATTCTAAGAAGATAAGACGAAATGAGAACCATTTTTTTTTTCCTATAAAGGAGGAAGTTGGTACTGATTAAATTAACTATTAAGCACAATTAGTACTTGGTCAGCTGACCAGATTAAGCAAACATTCAACCTTCTGACACTCAGTGAATCTAACTTCCATTCTCAAATCTTGGGAAATGTAATTTATTGTCCACATCTCTAGAGTTTTTTATTTTTTATATATATTAAATACTCCCAACTTTTATTAGACTAATCCTAAGCTCCTAAAATCCGATCTTAAGAATTTTAGAGGAGGTAAATCTGGAATCTTATGATCTCTTAAATTTTTACTTAACCTGTACACTTCTATGCATAAAGAGTCGTTATATACTGATTGTTCAACTGATGATTAATCACTGGTCGTACTTAGTATTAAGTTCTCATTAGCCCTAAGTTTTCTAGTATCTCCAACTCTAATACTACTACTAGACGCGATACGTCCATAATTAATCCTACCAAGATACATGTCTAAGAAGTTAGAGGATTATCAAACGGGAAAAGTCAAACAATTTGCAACAAAAAATCACCTATATTTAGTTACAGAGATTTGATGAAGTTTTTGGTGACAAATATAAATCGTC
>JANSVB020000190.1:2612471-2626167 GCA_025504935.2 Erythroxylum haughtii
TTTCTGTTGACAGAGATTTTCTATAGCTTTTTGGCTTGGCCCCTTACACTGAGTATTCTTTCAGCTATCTTAGCCTCTCCAGGCTCTCAGCCTTTTCTTTCTCTCACTATAAAGATATTGTGAGTTTTTGTTACAGTAATGTTCACTCTCGTATATCGCACTTTAAATACATATTTTTTTGTAAGCTAAAAGATTAAAGGTTGTTCAGTTTTCTACTACAACTAATATTTATAACCTAAGTCTCCAGCCGCTTCTTGAATCTTGATAACTGCTTCTTGCTTCTTGCTTCTTGTTTAAACCATTATTTAGTTAAGTTCTGTAACTAACTCAAACTGTTGCTTCTGTGTTTTGAATGGAAGGTTCGTAACAGAGAGAAAACATTTGATTGTTGTAAGTAAATTTTCCTAGGAAATACAATTACTAGATTGTTGTAAAAGAGAAGCAAAATAACCATAAACACCTTTCATTAAGTAAATTTCTCATTGTTCCTCAATTACATGGCTTCGTGATAAATTCATCCACAAAATATACAAAAATATATGACAAAATGTATACATTAAGCAGAGGGAAAAAGACCCGATACCAAGTCATCAACATATAATACACCTGTCTTCTATTAAGAATACATCATAAAATCCAACATGTTCTTCTGAATACTTATTGGTGCATCAAGTAATGCCCTAACTTCATCAGGCCTACAAACAAAGAAAAGATAACTTTCATACAATTTTGATCCTTCCAGTCCCAACTCTACCAAATGACTATAAAGTTCTTCTTCTGAAATGGGAAGTGGTTTAACTAACAGTGAAGTAGATTTTATAATAGCTTTTACAACTGTCTGAAGGCCATCTTTGATTACATCTTCACCGTCATCTACCCTATTTTTCCTTTTCCCTGATGTTCCTGGGTTTGCATTTTGTGAATAAACTGGCATTCCCATTGGAGATTCAGTGCGATCACCATATATCATTACATTGTCTTCAAAACTTAAGTCATTGTGAGTCCAAATGTCATGATTTTCATCCATGGTGTTGGAAAACCCACTATCGACAGAAATGGTACGCCTTCTTATCTCCTGTGTTGTTTCAGCATGCTCACTAGTTACTCTATCACGTCCATAAATCTCTACCATCTTCTCATAGTTATGAAAAGGCTTCTGTCTCCACTCAACAACTTCTGGTTTAGCTTGTTACCAAAAAAACTTAATGAATCAACCAAATCACAACATATATCATATTTTCTTCTAACAAAATAATAAGCAAGTTCACTTGGATCAAGGTCTCCCACACTTCTGGCTTAGCAGTCCACATATTTGTTAATGGACTCCACGCAAATCCACTACCTCCATTTGAAAATAAATCAAAACGCTTACTCCACTTGTTCTTAATAATCTTGTTCTGATTTTTTATTTTTTCCTTATCGATTCTTTTATCTGAAAAATTTTCCTTTAGTTCAACTTCAATTGTATCAAGTGTATATGTTGTGAAGTCCCACCAACACGATTGCCTTGTCGATGCTGGTACAAGTATGTGTCAACCAAAGCATCATCTATAGCTTAATTCCAAAAGCACGACTCTCTTTGGGATGGCATTTTGTATGTTACAAATTTAACTATAAAATCTGAAATTTATATCAAAAGCATACACAATATTAAAACTTCAAAATTTTCCAAATAATATAAAAGTCCAGAATAATGAATAAGCATTATAAAGACACAATTGGATGTGAAAACATTAATAGCACTTATAAATAGCATCATATTTAGATACAAGTAGCCAATACATATACTCCATGCAAAATCAAAATCATGGAAAACATAAATTAATTGCAATGCGGCAATATCTATCTTAAAGTATAATCAGCCCACATAAGAGTAGCCATGTTATCTCGTATAATTTATCCACTGTGTGCATCATTGGTTATCATTTTCCCCTTCATCATAATCTTCATTAAGAAATGGATCATCTGGATCTACACTAATCAAAAAATTGTGCAAAATGACACAAGCCATAATAATATTTTCTAGTTTGAATGCCATATGATGGTTTTGTGGTGGATGCTATAATCAAGAACCATTTTTTCAACACACCAAATGCCCTTTCGATAACGTTACACAATAATGAATGTCGATGAATGAATAATTCAGGAGCATCTTATGGAGGATTCCTTGAATATTCTTTTAAGTGATATCGTTCCCCTCTATACGGTGTAATAAGTCCACTTCTCACCATGAATCCAGCATAAATAAGATAGTATTTTCCTATCACGAATAAAACTATGTCAAAATGTAATTTATGACATTTATTAGTTAATAAAGCTTGAGCCCTATTTTTACCTTGGGGAAGTTTAAGTTAGAACTTCCTGGTTAATGCACTTTTCATAATCCACGAATCGGATAATGTTCCTTCCTACCCAGCCAATACATACGTGAACTTTATATCAAAAGAACAAGCACACAACACAGTTTGTGTCGGATAATCCTTTCTCCCACGAAATATAGGAGCATCTCGAGCAGATACTTTCACAGGGATATGTGTACAATCAATTGCACCAACACAATGCTGACATTGAAGTATATTATTCTCAAATTTATGTGTGTTTAATATAATTAAGAAAAAAAATCTCCTTAAAAAATGGGTAGAATCTACTACTGTTCAATATTTCCAATGGGGGTTTCTAATATGTCAGGTTGTTTTAGAAATATATCCTCTAGTTCTATAACTACTTTCAAAAACGTTATGAAAATGACGGCTTACAATTTCCCCATATCAACTCCAAAAGAACGCAATCTCCCGATTGGTAACGTTATGCCCTAATATATATAGAAAATTCGCTTTTTGTTCTTCAACAGTTGCATGTACAGTGGGTCGAAGCGCACCTTTTCTAACTAATAAATTATATAATTCGACAAATGGTTTAGGTTACATTCTAATTATATTTCTCCCATTAGAATGAAATAAAATTCTTCATATGATACTCTCCTTTGATTGCAATCTCTTCGATCATGTAAACATTTGAGGTTTGTCATTCGCACGTCTCTTACGTAACACCCACCAATATATCACAAGACAAGCAACATGAACAAGCGCTAATCGATGTATACGAATCAATTTTCATTTTTTATTATTCATTCGATTACCTTCATAGTTCATGTATAAAAAATAAAATTAGGAATAGTTTTTAGATTGAGAAAATCAAAATATAACAAATATGACATAGATATCTCCATTTATATATGATGTTATAAAAGCAACAAGAAGCAACGTAAAAGGGAAGCTTCATCTAAATCATTCCCCCACTGAAATTTCAAGCAAAGTTATAGAAAAACAAAAACAAAAAAGACAGTGACGATTGAAAAACACCCAAATTCAAACATAAGATATAAAATGAGTGATATATGGTAAAATGAGTGGATCTCAAGAGTATACAACAGCATTGACCTATATATATGTATATGCCTTTCAAATTAAATAATCGATATTTTTAATAGCTAACAGATAATGTTCACTTAGGTGTAAAGTGAACAATGGGTAAACCCATATGTGTGAACTCATATATAAAGTGAACCAAAACAGATAAGAGTATAATCTCCTCACCCAAATCAAAATGCATCTAATAATAAAAGCGACGGACATATATTGTTCAAAAAAAATTGACAATTAACAGATATAGGATAAAAAAAGGTTTCAACAAAGAGGAAGACTCATTGGTGACCAAGTCTTCCAGCTCCTCTTATGCTTCCCCGCCAATAAACAACACAAGAAGAAGAAGAATAAGAGGTAGAACACGGAGAACGGAAAGAGGATTCTGGAAATGATAACTGGACCATAATTAGATATCTGTGATAAGCTTGTGTATAGTAATAAATGAGTTTAGGTAGGGTTAGAAAAAATAATTGGTAAGAAAAATTATTGAGGGTATATTAGGTAGTATATGTTTATTAGTTTACGTTCTATCCTAAACCTCCTAAATCGAATGTTTTTTATTTTTACTGTTTAGAATAGAATGAAACGTAATATGAAACCTCTGCTTTCATTTCATTCCATTATAAAACCCTCAACCAAATGATGGAAGCGTGTTACGTTCCATCCCTTTCTATCCCTAACCTCTCAACTAAACAGGGCCTTAGAGACATATTATAACTATCTACATATTAAAAATGTCAAAGTAATATCCTTTTTGTGCATGAATTTTTTGTATAATTCAATTATTTCATCATATATTCTTTTATTAAATATAAAGTATGGAGTTAGTTACTATATTTAAGTAAAAAATATTAATTCTCTAATAATATTAATTAACTCTTTTAATTATATTTGATAATTATTTTTAAAATGTCATTTTATCTTCACCAAGGAATTCTTAAATAAATTTATTTAGGAATAGTAAAACATTCTCCTTAATTACTTATGGTTATGAATACTTTATTGATAACTCAACTACATCCTTTAGTTTATTCTATGTTTAATGACTACAAATTGAGCCACTTTTGACAATATCAAGTCAAATGATCAATTCTTTGTTCATCGCAATGAACATTTCCGTAGATAAACAAGTAACATTTCATATAAAATTATCTTAGAGTTAGTTCAAAGAACTTATTCTCTAACAAATACTCACACATTTGTTTAAATATCTTTTATATTTTAGTCTATAAGATTAACTACTTCCTTCATAAAAAATAAACATAATACTTGCTACTCTTTCTAACATATGAATATCCAATCTTATATAGCAACAACTAAGAACAATTTTAGGAATACATAAATATAATATAATATGAATTCAATATTATGAGCTCATCATAATTTTATTTTTAAGGCATAATTATCCCAAAAGCTTTGTCCATATAGTTTATTTAATTAAATAAATATACATAAGATAAAGAATATTTTTAATTAGTTATACTATAAATATACAACTAATCGATTCGTTATAGGGAATAAACTAATAAAACAACAAGTTAAAAGTTTAGAGTCCATAATCCTAGGGAAAGCCTACACAGGTCACATTTTTTGTTGCTAGAAAGCTCTAGGTTCATTATTTATAAATTTCAAGGCATGTTATACCTTTTAGGATATTTATTTTAGTTTTAAACACTAAATACCTCTTTAGGTATTCTAGTTAATTTCAACATGAAACCCCTTTTGGGATTTTTATTTACTTCAAGTCCTATGATACATCTACAGGCACCCTCTGATAACTCTAGGAATTTATGTTTAAATTTAAAGTAAGATTGCCAATATGTAAGCACAAAAAAATAGAGAATAAGTCTAGAATATTACTATGCACATTATGAATCCTTTAAAAATTTGTTATTTGATGTTCTCAAGAATTTAGTCACTTATTTTGTACATCCATTTCGATTTGTCATACCAAGATCTTCTACTCCTAAACTATTTATAGGATACATTTGATTGTTTCGATTGCATATAGTACCTAAAAGAGTCTCTAATGATATAACATAGGTTAGATGGTTGCTAGGATTAATTATTTCAATCCTTATGTTCTGAAAAGTATCACTTACTTTTTGTGATATGTTTAATTATTATACAAACCCATTCATCATATTCCGTTAATTTTCTAGTCTATTCATAACATATCTCACACCTATGTCTAACTAAGGAGTAAGAGAGCATCATCCTGTTAAGGACAATAGAAGAAATCTGCAAGTTCATGTAAGAAGTATTTATCTTTTTTAGGATGATGAAAGGAAATTAGTTTTTATTCAGTCTTCTTAATATCCTCTTTATCTATGACCGTCTCATGCTATTATTATCTAATTAAACGTACATATTGCTAATAAATATGTCCACACTCTTAAATTATGTGATATGATCTGGTAAGAGGTTGCTGAGCTAAGAGCATTTAAGAGCCCTTGATCCCCACTCAACCATAAAAAGAGGACTCAAAAGATCGAGCTACTTTGTTCGTCTTCGAACCATGGCTGCGGGCTGGAGCGATCCGTTCCTTTTCACACGTTTCGTAACAGTAACTATTGTCTGTCTTGAAAAGTATGAGTCTAGGAACAGATTCAAACTTTCTAAAGATTATATTGTTTCCAACAAGCATAGATTGTCTGAGGCTCTCCATAGAGGCCAAAACCCATCAGAAAAAAAATGGTGAGAATGCAAGGGTTTGTTTTATATTTGGTATCAGTTTTATTCCGGAGAATAGAAACCAAATTAATGCTTATTGGGCCATGGAAGCTGCAGCTTACGCCTGAATCTAGACTGCCTTATACAGAAGAACATGGAAATTAAACCCCCGACTTTCCCAGATAAAATAAGAGAAAACACCTGCAATTTCGTCATGCACGAATTGCTCACCACCTAACCAATGAAGCAAAATGCATGTAATGAAGGCATTCCACGAACATCAGGAAGGGCATCAACTCTATAAGTTCTAAAACTGAATATCCTTTCACTGATGGGAACAGGTGAATGTCACTTCAAAGCTCTTCAAATGGCTCTCTTGTTTTTTCTTCTCTTTCCACTGCTGGCAGTTGGAGATCCCCAACCCACAAAACCAATCAACCAAACTGACCTGCAGGTAGCCATGGCTGACATGCGAACCTGGTCCTATCACGGTTTTGTCATTCTCCTCAAGATTCTGAATGGAACTGGCGACGCACTCCGCGACAGGGAAATAACTTTCTTCATGCCAAGTGACGATGAGCTTTCAAAAGTTGCTCTTGCTCTTGACAGCTTGCAATATTTTATACTCAGTCACTCCATCCCTACCGCACTACTAATCACCCACCTCGTACATTTTCCAAATGGGACTCTGGTTCCTTCTGGTGTCCCAAACCAGCTGCTTCGGATCACCAACAATGGAAGATCAGGACTGTTTGTGAACAATGCAAGACTTGCCACTCCAAATGTGTGCCTAAACTCTCAGATAAGGTGCCATGGAATCAGCGCTGCCCTTAAACTTGACAATGTTGTCCGTTCTGTTTCTACTCTAAACCCAGTTCATCTTCATCCCAAACCCATGGATTCATCTGATGCACATAGGAAAGGCAAATCTTTAACTTCAGATGTAAAGTGGATCCCAGGACCTTACTGAATCTTCCGTGCAGCTTTTACTTTTCAAGTTATTTTATGTCAGTTCCCAGCAAATAAATGTCCAAACAACCATTTGTCTATTGTGATGGTCATCTGCTTCAATAAAAATATTATTGACTAACAGAACCGCCCATTTTGTTTCCAGGAAACTCCTACTTTTTCGTCAGCCGAGTATAAAAATCAACAATGAAACAATCACCCTACAGATTTCAAACATTAAATGAAACAATCACCCTACAGATTTCAAACATTAAGTAAATACAGATAACATTCATACGCACTTGTTCAGCATCTGAATCACATCCCTAAATCATTTAGTTAAATTTTAATTTATAACAACAATCAAAGCATTTCTCAAGGATTTGTCATAAAATGGTGTCGTTCGTTTGGCTGTGACTCCGCCTTTGGAGGGTTACTGTAGCCATGAAGGAGGTCATGGATTTTGGAATAGGTCATAACCCCACCACTGCTCTGTGATGCCCTTGAACTCTCTTGGAGTTTAATCTTCTCAAATAAGTACTGTTTCTCTGCCTCTGCTTCACTTAGCCGAAGCTTCAAATAGCTGCTAGCGTAATCTTCCTCTGATTTCTCTGTCTTAGCGAGAGCAATCCTCTGTAACCTCTCAGCCTCTCGTTTTGCCTCGTTGGCCTTCAGTTGGAACATATCGGCCTCTGCCTGCTTGAGCCTGACAATTCTCTCCAGCTCTTCTATCTGTAGCTTCTTCTTTTGCCTGTCCTGTTTCAATTCTGACACTTCCTTGGCCTTTTCCTCCAGCTCCCGATCACAAGCTTCTAATGCCAAGCGGGATTTCTTAAACATTCTCATCTTCTCATCTGCTACCATCTCCATCTTTCTTATGGCCTCCTGCACCACATCAGCTATTCGGTTGCATGCTTCCTGTGGGGCTATCAGCCTTCCACCCTCCCCATTTTCCAAGCTTTTTGGAGAGTCCACCTCAATCTCTTCAAAGACAAAAAGAAATTCTTGTTTCAGTTGTGATGCACTACAATAAATTGCAAGTCATGGATTTACAGAAGCAAGCACCCAACTGGGTGGAGGACTTAAACTGCCATGCATAGTGCCATCAGTAAAATAATGCAAAAAAAAAAAAAAATTAAGACGCAAAATGAGTCATACCTCAAAAAATAAGATACAAAGCAGAAAAGATGTAAATATAAAACAAAATTCTCATGCAATTTGAAAAGGATCACTCGAGTGGACCACCAAGTAACACAAAAAAATGAGTTTAACACTATTCTTCTTATTAAAAACCAACTACAACTGTTTAACCTCCATTTGTAAATTGATGGTTCCCATAAAGCACACGTAAAAAAAGCCTGTTCAATGGAAAAACATGCAGGATGAAAGGAAACAACAAAGAAAAAGAGAGAACCTAATATTAAATTAGAGAAGCACAAAGTGGAAATACCCTTTAGTATGTGCAGTGTTCAAATAAGTTAAGTACAGGAATATAGGACCCCACAATTTTGAGAATTACTAAGAGTAAACAGCAAAGGTATGCCAGCAGGAATTAAACTAGTCAGTTTATCAGAAGCTCGAGTTAACATGCACATAGTGATGCCCTCGCTCACATGCTCGGACTAAAAATTTTGCTCATGGAATATTTATAAGGAGAAAAATAAGTTCAAGCTTATGACAACCTTGGAAAAACATCAATATTACTCTGCAAGCTGTGGTCTCTGCAAATCCACCCTTCATTTTTTCTAAGAGTTCCTCACACTTCCAGAATAGTTTTCTCCCTCGAGAGTCTTCACTTCCTCGGAATATCCTGCTAACAAAATCAAGTTCCCTCATCAGAGACTCCCGGTCCCATGCTGGTGCACAATGCTGGAAAACATCTTTTACCCAACCCAAAAGCTCTGATGTGCGATTGCAAGCTCGACATCGGAAAAGCATCTCAGTTGGGCCTGCTCCATTCTTAACAGATGGACCCATACAGATTTGACCATCACGAATGGCACAATCTGTATGGGTCCAGTGAGAACATAGATCACAACCAATCCAACGACAGGTATTCACTTCAAAATCAAACTTGTTGCAGATCACACACATGCAGAGATTGCAGAAACCATTTCTGTTCGTACATATTTCACAAATGCACTCATCAGCTGGGAGCTGGTTTTGGCAAGCTATGTTTCTGCACCTCTTAAACACAAATACCTCAATGAGGGAAGTTTGAGAAAGACTGATACTGGGGTGCAAAAATGCTTGAATTCCAGTATTTATGGCAACAAGTACTTCAAGTTGTACTCGGTGTGCTCTAATCAATGTTTTAGCAGTCAAATCAGATCTGTTTTGAACAAGCTTTTGCAGAACTAAAAATTCTTCTCTGAGCTGTGTGCCACCATTTCCTTCAAGTATAGCACGAAGTCCATTTTTTAGCTCTTCCAGGAACTCATCAGGCAGACAATGCATCTTTTCCGAGATCACGTCAACCCGTTCTCTTGCTATGTCACGAAGACTTATTTTATCTGCGGTAGAGACATGACGAATGACAGGTTGTTCGGAGCAATCAGCATCCACTCTGCCATTCTCCAGGTTTTTTTCCATTGCAACAGCATCAGCAGTGGGCCAAGTTTCTCGTGAACTTGCACTCTCAGTAGGAGATTCATGGTTATTATCAGAGTTTGATCTAGGTTCTGGAGCCTCTGGAGACAAGTGGGGATCCGAAGTCACAAGAGAGAGTGATGTTTGCAGTCCTCCAGCACGCGGTTGTTGACGCGGAGGCAGCATTTTGGAGGCAGATTGATGGTGGATGTTAGAACCAGATGAAGTGCCCATCACCAAGCTCGCTTAATCTGCCATTTGTCACCACGACGGCAAAAAATTAGCTCACAACTCAAAAAAGAAAATTTTCCAAGCTTTAAGGGCAAGAATCAGCAAAAACCCATCAAAAGCTTGATGAATTGAACCAAAAATAAGCAACATCAAGAGCATTAAAACAAAAAATATATGCATATAACGTTAGGGTAAAAGAACACCCAAAAAGAGTTAATAAAGAAACAATTGAACTTTTACAAATATATATAGAAGCAACAGCAGATCACAGAAAAGACGTATCACTACATACCTAAAGAGACTGATCTGTTAGGTTACAAACAAAGTTCAGGAAAAGAAAATTACAAAAAATGTTGGACCTCTGCTAAAACCTCTTCAACAATCCAAAGTCAACCAACTTCAACACCACCCTTTAAGCTAGAGTTACCTTATCTATTTCCAACTTCCACCATAAATTAAAAACAACAGAAAAAAAAAACAAGATTAATAGCTAGAACAGAAACAAAAAAAGGAACATTTCTAGCCGATTTCACTTGATCTCAGCATCCAAACGTAACCTACAGAGTAAAGAGAAAGAACTGACCTGAGGAAGCGAACGGACGGGTGAAGAAGAGAGAGACGGAAAGAGGAAGGAGAGACTAGAAGAAGCAAACTTGAGGAATATGTGAGGTGAGAGAGAAAAAGAGAAACGATGGTTTGACCTTTTTGGCCTCCAGTGATGGAGTATGGAAGAGTTGAATTAGGGACATTAATGGAAACAGAAGGAAGGATGTGGCTTCGAAGAAGACGGCTTTTATGTTAGTGAAATTCAACGCTGACCGGGTTAGCCGGTTGTTGTTCTTCTGAATTTCCGCGTTGCCTCGCTGCTGACCTGTACACGTCAAGCAAAACGCCGGTCGTTTTGACTTCGATAAATGATTTCATCATTTATCTATTTTCCTTGGATCCGAAGTCCGAATTGCTTGCTTGCAAATCGTTCGTGGGCAGAATAGTGTTACGCGTAAAATGTTACACCTGTAAATGTAATGTGGGTCATCTCTCTCTCTCTCTCTCGAATGGTACTAGAACTTTAAGATTCTCTCCCAAGAAAATCTATAAACATGTCTGAAGATGATTGGCATCAACGG
Organism: Erythroxylum haughtii; assembly: GCA_025504935.2. Lineage (NCBI taxonomy): Eukaryota > Viridiplantae > Streptophyta > Magnoliopsida > Malpighiales > Erythroxylaceae > Erythroxylum > Erythroxylum haughtii. Next base: position 2,623,465 of record JANSVB020000190.1, read on the forward strand.
ATCGAGAAGCTCGAAGAAAGTATCCGGAAAATTATGAAATCTTATATTTGAAGTGAGAAATGAATTCAGATAATTCAGGTACAATCCAGTTGCAATTATCTTAAAGTAATGTTCAGTCAAACTAAACTTAGTGCCTGTTTGGTTCAATTTTTGAAAGCTTTAAAAGTACTTTTTCTCACCGCAAAAATCATTTTACGGAAAAAATAAGTATTTGGTGGAAAACTTCAAAAGTGCTTTTACAGTAGAAACAATTTTTTTAAAAGTTAAAATACAGCTTTTTTAAAAGCTAAAATTTGGAGCTTTTCTTTTTCGGGTAGACAGTTTGCGTCACTTCCGTAAATAATATTTCACGACTCTTTTTAATCACGACTCTTTGGTTTCTTCTCTTGAACGTCTCTTTCTTTCGTTTCTTCTCTTCCTTCTGTTCCTCACCAACTCACTGACTATCTTCTCTACTCACAGGTTAGATTCCATATTTGTTGTTGGGTCTGCATGCAGATGTTGACGTCTGCGTATTGGGTCTGTGTATACACAGACGTCAACGCCTGCTTTAACGCAGACAAGGAACGCCTGCGTTAACGTAAACAAAGGTTTGCGTAACGAACGCAGACCTTCATCTCTGCGTAACGACGACACGTCTGCGTCTGCGTTGATACGCAGAACGCAGACCTTCATCTATGCGTTCGTTACGTAGACTTATTCATTTAAATTTTGCATCTACTGCTTCTTGTTTCTCATTGTCTTGCATTTGTTACCTAAGGGCTTTTAATATCAGGTTTTGAGCTTGATGGACACTGGTCGTTATTGTGAATAGAGTTATTTCCTTACCATTCAGCTTAATTGCTTTGAATGACAGATTTGGAGTCAGAAACTGCTCACTTTTTATTTCTTTTTGTAGCGTTTTAATTATAGTTTGAAAATTGGATCTGAAAAGAAATGTTTGACTTGTAATTTTTTCTGTTATTTCTGGAATTTTTTGAAGAGTGGAAAATTTCATCTGAGTGTAAACATGATTGACTTATAACAGAAATGCTTGAATTTTTGCTTGATGTGAAATATTGAGCTTGAAAACTTTTGCAATTGCACATTTTAATTGTAATCTTTTGGTTGTAACGCTTAACTGTAGTCTTTTGGTTATCAATTAATTTTATGTAATAACACTGTGATTTCATATTGTCCAGTATCAACATTGAAAGCAGAAAGAGAAAAGGAGAGGTGCTACTTGTTACTGTTGAGGTAAGCTTACTATTTTTTTTATCTTCTAAATTTTCTGAAATTGAGCATATGTTGGTATATTGGTTTACATATTGATATAGAATGCGTAAAACTTCTGGTTGTGTGGTCTTCTTATACTTGCTTAAATAATTGTTATATGCAGTGGGGATTTTTGTAACATCCCGTTACCGATGTGATGGGCATATCGGTAATTTAGATGGGTTAGCTTTGGGTGCATTCATAATTGAACTGCACGTGCATTTTTGCCTCTGTATCAGTGATAAATGAGTTAATTGCACATGCATACATAGTGACATGCATTCATGATTGTTCCAGCATTTAAATTGTGATTATGAGTTGAATTGTGAATTTTGAGATAATTAGGTTGATTGTGACTTGATTGAGAATTTAAGAATAATTGGGTTGTATAGTTGAGTTAGAGTGAGAACTGAATTTTTGGGAATTTTTCTGGAATTTTTAGAGTTATGTGTCCGGACCGGGAAAATGACCTAGAGACTGATGTTTTAGACTCCGGTTCCGAAATTGACTGAAAAATGGCTTGGAAAAATTTAGATTTGTGAGTTTAGGAATTATTGTGATGAGCCATTGAAATTAGAGACTGAAATTAAAAGAAATTGAGGGCTTGTGAATTTGTGAGCACTAGGTTTAAATCTTTATATAAAAGAGTTAGGTTTTGAAAATGGAGATAAGCATTTCCTTCTCCTTTCTCTTCTCTCCCCGTCGACGATCTCTTCCTCCCTTGGAGATTTTTGCTTGTTTGTTCCTTTGTGGAAGTCTTGCTTGTGGTTGAGAGATGGTGATGTTTTAGTATGGTTTGAGAGTGAAAATCGTGGGAGTTTGAGCTTGGAGGATTTTCGGACGTTGGAAATTTTAGGGTTTCCGTTCGATTCTTCGATTTGGTAAGTTTATTGAGTTTAATGTTGTATTTATTATGGTTTGTTGCATTTATGGTGTTTAATGGGTTAGATAGGGTAGTTGAGTGTATTTAATGTGAGTTTTTAGAGAGAGAAAGAAGGAAAAATCGAGTGGAGAAGACGATGAATAGTCGCACGTCGCGACGTCTGCGGAAGGGCCACACCGCGGCGAGAAAAGGTGTGCTCGCCGCGGCGAGCCAAGTGAGACGTCGCGGCGAGCGAATAAATTCTTCGCCGCGACGAGTGTTATTGGAGCGTCGCGGCGAGGCGAAAAGGGTTGTTCGCCGCGGTGAACGTTCCCACGCCGCGGCGAGCGCCTGTTTTCACGCCGCGGCGAGAGTCCGTAGGCCGCGGCGAGAGACAGAAATTTCTGAATGGATGTGTTTTGGTTTATTGGACATAACTTTTAGTGTAGACCTCCAATTGAAGTGATTCTTGATTCGTTATGAACTAGAGAAAGAGGTCTACAATTGTGGTAAAGACTGAGAGTTTGAATTTTGGTTAGAGGAATCGTAATTATCGAAAGAGAGGCAATTACAGTATCAAATACAAC
>JANSVB020000190.1:2641714-2652835 GCA_025504935.2 Erythroxylum haughtii
TTAATGTTCTTAAAGAAAAATTGATCTCTGTACCAATTATTGTGGCTCCTGATTGGTCTTTACCTTTTGAAATTATGCATGAAGCTTCTGATTTTACTGTGGGAGCTGTTTTGGGCCAAAAAGTTGAGAAATCTTTACGTGTGATTTATTATGTTAGCTTAACTTTGGGTGATCCATAACTAAATTACACAACCACTGAGAAAGAATTGTTGATTGTGAGTTTTACATTGGAAAAATTTATACCTTACTTGTTGGGGTCAAAGATCATAATCCATTCTAATCATGCAACTCTTAGGTATCTTTTGATCAAAATGCATGCAAGACCACGGTTAATTAGATGAATTTTGTTGTTATAAGATTTTGATATGGAAATAAAAGATAAAAGAGGGAGTGATAATGTTGTCGCAGATCATTTGTCTAGAATAGCTCCTAACTTAGAAACTCTTGAACAACAAAAGAATTATGCAATTTCTAAGAAATTTCCTGATAAGCAGTTATTTGTTGTGAGTAAAGTTCTTTGATATACTGGCTACGTGAATTATCTTGCATGTAGCATTTTGAGACCTAAGATGACTTCTTAAGAAAGGAAAAGATTCCTTAATTTAAGTAGGTACTACTTCTGGGATGATCCATACCTCTACCGGATCTATAAGGATGAATCATTCAAAGGTGCATTCCAAAGGATGAGCAAGTAAGTGTCTTAACCTTTTGTCATGAACTCCACTATAGAAGCCATTTTGGAGGGAGGAAAAATGCTTCTAAAATTCTTCAAAACAGTTTGTATTGGCCCACCTTGTTTAAAGATGCTCATTTCTTCTGCTTGAAATGTGATAAATGCCATCAAACTGGAAATATAAGTAGGAAAAATGAAATGCACCTAACCAATTTCCTGTTGAATTATTCGATGTTTGGGGTATTAATTTTATGGGTCCGCTTCCCAAATCTTGTGGATTTGAATATATACTTGTTGTTGTTGATTACTTGTCTAAATGGGTAGAAACAATACCCACTTGAACTAATGATGCTAATGTTGTTGTTAAATTTGTGAAGGAAAATATTTTTAGCAGGTTCGGGATTCCGCACATAATCGTAAGTGATGGAGGAAGTCATTTATGCAATAAGCTTTTTGAGAAGCTCATGTAGAAATATGTCATAACTCACAAGGTGGTGACTTTGTACTGTCCACAAACTTCTAGATAAGTGGAAACAAGTAACAAACAGATTAAGGAGATTTTGGAGAAGACTATGCGCCCAACATGGAAGGATTGGTCGACAACATTAAATGATGCACTATAGGCATATCGATGGCGTACAAAACTGTTTTAGGGATGAGCCCTTATCGGTTTGTTTTTAGGAAGGCCTATTATTTACTTGTTGAGGTTGAGCATAAGGCACTGTGGACAATTAAGATGGTGAACCTAAATCTGGACGATGGAGGACAGGAGCATTTGCTTCAAATTTTAGAATTGGATAAACTTCGGAGTGAGTCTCACGAGAATTCCAAAATTTACAAGGAAAGAACGAAACACCTTCATGATAAGAGTCTTGTAGGTACGTTCCTTGTACCTGGAATGAAAGTTCTGTTATATAATTCTCGGTTGCATTTATTTCCAGGTAAGTTGAAATCAAGGTGGAATGGGCCATTTGAATTAATCAAGGTCTTTCCCTATGGAGCAGTGGAATTGAAAAGCCCGCGAACAAAAGAAACATTTAAGGTAAATATCCATAAGGTGAAACCATATTTGAAAGGAGCAATTGAAAAGAAAATCGTAGAATCTATCAATTTGAGCGATCCATTTCAAGAATGATTGTTTGAGGTGTCCAATTAAAAGACATTAAAGAAGCGTTAAATAGGAGGCAACCCATTTCATTCTAACTTGTCTTTCAATTTAGTTGTTTGTTATTTTTTTAATGAAACTCGACTTGATCTATTTGCTTTGTACACACGGGCCTTCTTTTCAATCTCTTCTATTTTTCTTCCTCGCAGCTGTCTCCATTCCTCAATTTCAGACATCATGCTTATTGTCATGCTGCATACCAAATCGATGCAGCTACCACCACACTTTCGTATCGTATTTCTTTCCTTGTTCTTTTCATTGTTCGTATTGCTTGAAGTTTAATTTCTTTTAATCTTTAATGTTTGTCCTCATTCATATTAATTTTTGTTTTTTTCTTTTACTTTTTTGTGTCACATTAGGAATAATGTGATGTTTAAGTATAGGGGGGGTATTAATTGTGTATTGTATGTTTGTTTTCCCATTTATTATTTAGAGATGCATAATCATTAAATGAACTCAATTGGGATTATAAATCCATAATATGAGTGAATGAGTATACTTGCATACTTAGACTAATTAATTTCAATTTCGGTTAAAAGGACATTAGCTTGTTGTAATAGATTAATGACACTTTTCATTTGATAAGAATGTGAGCCTTTTTGAAATATTAAACTCCAATTTCGAGTATTCTTTGTTGAGAGTGTTGTTTCATGATTAAGAAAATCTAGAACTTGCCTACAAATACTAGCTAAGATCAAACAACCTTATATAAATGTTGAAATGATGAAGGCAATTAGGATTTACCCTGTTAGCTTAAAAAGCCACCATAATGTCATCCTTGGTGAGTCCCCTTGAGCTTAAATGAAACATTTTCTTTCTTTAAACTCAAAATATGAGCCTTGACCTTAATTGTTTATCTGCTTCATTACATCTATCATAAGGGCAAGTTGAGCATTTGAAAAGGTATAATAAAGTTTAGGGAATAAGTGTAGGGGAATCATAGCTTATAGTTGACTTTTGAGTTAGGGATGGATATGGTTGTAGTAATTCTCTCTCCTCTATATTTTTCTTCTGTTAATTTCCTTGTTTTAAATGAATAAATAAATAATTAAAAAAGAAAAAAAGAGTAAAGAAGAAAAAGAAAAGAAAAATGAATGGAAAAGAAAAATGAATTGAAAAGAAACAAAGAAAAAAGAAGACGATTAGAAAATGAAAGAAGATGAGAGATGTAAAAATAGGGAGTGCTAACTTTATTACGTGAGAGAAAAGAATTGAGTGTTTTATTTGTCATTTTTCTGATTACTTTGAATGCTCAATTAGTTTTGTGGTTTTAAACTACAATTTTTCTTTTTCCTACCCTTAGCCAGACCTTATTACAACTAAAATAAAGACATTCGGATTGATGTTTGTATTCAATATGAGTGGTAGAGATTGGATTAGTAAGCAAGCCTAAGGTAGATACTTTACATGAAATGAACTATGAGTGAATATTTACTACCTTTGAATACTTGTTGATGGTTATTTGAATTGAAGTGCTTATTGATTTTGGCTAAATATGTGAAGAATTGCTTATTCATGGAGTATTATGAGTTTCAAGTTCTTAGATTATGTTTATTAGAATGATCATTGATATCTTTGACAATTATTTGGAAAAATTGTTGCTTCCATTGTTTATTCTTTTATAGTCTAGCATTTTTTATTACGCTTAAGGATAAACATAGTTTAAGTGTGAGGGAATTATTGTGTCTAGTTTCTATTGTTTTTAATTTCCTTCATATCTTGAATTTGGTTACAAATCTTTGTGTTTTAATCGCAATGTGAGATAAATTGAGTAGAGATGGTGTGAATATTGCATGAATGTTAATTAGATTATTTTGTAAATTTTGCATATAGGTTAAAGGGAAAGTCGCGTAAATTTTGCATGAAAAGAGAAATTAAAAAAGAAAAAAAGAAAAGTAGTGACAAGTGTCACCACCTCACAGTGGTGATAAGTCACCACCTTAAAGGTGGCGTGACTAACAATAATTAAATTAAATATTAAAGTTAGTCACGGTAAGCCACCACCATGGATGACTAACATTTAATTTAAATGTTAGTCACGGTGGTGACTTTGTATGTCACCACTATGTGTGACTAGTCACAGGGGTAACTTATCTAGTCACTCCCGTACAAATTCTTTGATATTAACTTTGAGTCTAACATGTGCAGAGTTGACAACGTAACAACCCTACAATCCTATACCTAGAGTCGGCTATAAATAAAAGAGGAAGGATGCAAAAAAAGAGGGCGAGAGTTATACACAAAAATCCTACAGATACATCTTTCACTGGGGACATTACAGACTCATTCAAGAGTAGCAAATAGATAGATAGAGAAGAGAAAAATAGAGAGCAGAGAAGTGGAAGCTTGGGAGAGGTCGAAAGCGAGACCTAAAACTGAATTCCATTCAACCTGAGTGAACATTTGAATGGGTGAGAAGTTGAAGCAAAATTGAGAAGAACTAGAGATCTCCATAACTCTTCATCCGATGATTTGTTTGCCTATTCTGTTCCACATTTATTGCTTTGTTTCTTTCATTTTATTGTCTGTTATTAACTGACTTATACTCTTATTAGTTTAGTGGACTATTATTTGTTTTCTTTTGATAGTCATTTGGTATTCGTTGTTTTATTATTATGTTAATACTTTTTTTGGTATAATATTTTTTTGGTAAATATTACTTTAATACTTTTGTTGACAGTAACATGCGATTAAAGTGTTTAATGATGATGAATGTTGTGATATTTGTGATGAGCTGATCTCTTTTCTTGAAAATTAATGTAGCTATTTAGTTGAATATGTATGATTGGGTTAGGAATTTGTTGTCTTATTTATTGTTGTGGTTTCTGAACTAAATGGATGTAATATAATGGTCAAATCTTCCATCATTTTAATGTTAAATGAAGATTTGAGAGCTGAGGTTTAATATGGATCGAGAAACTATGGACAATTAGGTTAAAAACTAGAAATATATTAACTTAAGTAGTAATTGGTAGTTGGGTTTTCATAATTAATTTGGGTAATAACTTATTGAATACAAAAATTAGACTAATTCATTATTCGAATCGGTTTAAACCCTAACTATTAATTTTAGTAAGACAACAATCCAATCTTTTCACTTAATCATGTATAAGAGATTAAATTAGTGAAATTAATTCTCAAGAGTTTTTCCACTTCGATTAATCTATTTGTCTTTGCTTCCAATTGATTTCGTCTACTTTTCAATTTAGTTTCATGGTTTTCCTTAAAAACTTTGACTCAAAAATCTTGATAGAATATTTAGGAATGCATTGTTGTTATTTTATTTTTAATTCAAACTTAATTTAAGTTAACCAATTTTATCTCTATGAGAGACAACCATAAATTATCAACTACAAATATCTCGAATATTTGTGAGTAGGATATTCCAGGTATTTTAAGAACTTTTTGGTCATAATAGAATCCTCAAAAATTCCTTCTTTGAATCTTCGTGTTAAAGTAGCTATATACTCCTACCATCTTATCGTCTCTCCACCGGCTATATTTCTCGCCATCAACTGGAGCCATTTCTTCCACGTTTAACGACTCCACTCTGACCTTTAATTCATCTGGGGTACTGCTCACAGCGATATATCCAACTTCTCAACTCCATACTCGCTTACTGAATCGAGTAGGAATGGTGTAGTAGTTCGTTTCTGTAGAATGTGTTGATGTTGCTTCAACATTTTCCTTGTTAATTTTGCACATGAGCTGTTGGAACATGGATTTCATTTCGTTGATTTCCTTGTCATTCCTCATCTGCGCTTCCAGCAAATTTTCATTCCCTCCTCTGACCGTCTCACTTCCTCATCCCTGTACTTTCTACTCTGATACCATCTATTACATTATTTTAATGACTTTACTTGCCTTTATTATTTTGCCTGATTTGGGGTCTTTTTTTTCATTCAAATTTTCCGAATTGAAGGACGGGACCAATAATTTCAGAAACTTTCACACAATATAACAAATTAGGGCTCAACATATTCTAAGTAGTAACTCAGCCATCATCATCCAACACCAAAATGGAACTGGAAGCCTGTATATTTTGGGGCATAACGTTCTAGGATCTAACTCTTCATTTCTGAGTATCAGCTTCAACAACCTCAGCCTCTAATGTTTCTGAGACCCTAGGTTGAGAAGATACAGAATGCTGAATACTGGCAGCAGGACCTGACCATTTCCCTGACAGAGCCATGCCCATCATCTCGTATATCTTTCCACCAAGTTGCGCTGGATTCTCAGGCTGCAAAATTTAAAAAGCTCATAAATAATGGCAGCCCGCAGGATGTTATGCTTAACCAAATATTCCACGAGCCAATTAACAAGTTATTATCTCCATTTCTTGTTATAGTCAGGCAATTAGGATAGACTCACCGTGAATCCGCTGGAGACAAGTGCTGCATCATAGAGAAGATCAACAGCTCTCAGAGCATCTTCATCGTCTGGATTATTCCTATATGCATCCTGCAGACAATATCAAAAGCAATTCACCTATTGGACTAACTTGCATCTTAACCATACTTTAGATGGCTCACAGTTGTGTGCACATATAGGGGTGAGAAGAAACAAATGAGAGGAGGGAGGTGAGAGGGAGTTATGCAGTGATTACAGCAGCATACATTTAAGTTCTTAATGATTGCATGCTCAGGATTGATCTCGAAGACCCTTCTGCCTCTCATGAACTCCAAGCTAGACACGTCACCAACAGTTTGTGCCTTCATCAACCTACAATAAGGTCAGGGTCATTTAAGTGTTCATCTCAGGGAGAGGCTGATACCTTCATAGGCATCGAGGACACTTTACCTCTCCATATTGGCAGACCAACCAAATTTGCCAGATACAAGAACACATGGTGATGAGCTCAGGCGATTTGAGATTTGTACACTTGCAACTTTATCACCAAGACGTTTCTTAATCCAGTCACAAGTTTGGCCAAATTCCTGTTTCATCGCCTTATCTTTTTCCTCATTAGTATCACCTGAAAAGGTCAAATTATCAAAACCAACTGGCCAGAAATAGATGAGAAAGGCACCAGGCCTGGTAGGTGTACTGGATTCCTCATCTTAGTCATCCCATGAACATATTTCTCCATTTACTCGTAGGTTTTGAAATCAAAGAGCATAGAATTGATAGACTGTTAGAACACAACACAGCAGACTGAGATCATGTGCCAGGCAGGCCCTAAACCATTTAACTTAGTTTCAAACTCCATAAAAGGGGTTCAAATATAAAAATTCTACCAACTCAAACTCAATAGCAAAAAACAGTTTCATTACAATTTTGGAGCTTGATAGCTAACGTAAGTGAGGAGGCCAAATATGATTATTTGTGTCAAACTTTAGATGGTAACAGCGAATGTATCATACCAATATGAAGTAAGTGAGAAATAGAGGATGTACAGGACAGAAATTTCCACCAACAAAGTCGTCAAAAACTAACCTAAATCCAAATCTTCCTTACTGATGTCAACAAACTTCTTCTCTTTGTATTCTTTGAGATTCTGGATGGCAACCTCATCAATGGGATCAACTAAGAACAGCACCTATATAAGTACCAATAGAACAGCCATGGTAGATTAGAACGCAATGCAATTTGATCAACAGAAAATTGAACTTTTGAAAATACAAGCACACACTTCAAGATCCTTCTCAAGAAGTCTCTCCAAGAAAGGTGTGTTTTTGGCACTGGTCAGACTGTCGGATGCAATGTAATAGATGTCCTTCTGCTCTTGTTTCATGTTCTCTACATACTCATCCAGGCTGATCATCTCTTCTTCACTTTGGGAAGAGAAGAATCTAAGTAATGGTGCAAGTCTCTTGTGGTTTTCACGATCCTCAATGCAACCCAGTTTCAAGTGTTTGCCAAAATTTTCCCAGAACTTCTCATAATCCTGCAATAAGAAAAGACAAAGATAAAGGGTTCATTTAAATAAAAAGGAGAAAGCCTACACTTGGTTTCATGTGTTTAATGAGTAGGGAGTAATGATTCTTGATCACAATGGAAGCAAAATTTCCTTGCGAACATTGCAGGAGGCTAATAAGAATCCTGACAAATTTAAGTTGTCACACTATGCTAAGTACATGTCCACACTTTTTCAATTTTCCTTTTTTCTTGGACAGTTGGGTACTTGAAGAGAGAGGGATAAGAAAGAAAACTTGGAGAGACAGAATAAGAAACCACAGAATCTAAGCTCCACAATAAAGGATGTAAAAGAACACATACTTCTCTATTCTCGCTCATCGATATTCCCAATATCATATCAAAAGCCTTCCGAACAAGACGCTTTCTCATGATTCGAACCTTCAAGGACAATACAGCAGAAGATAGACATGATCAGTAATCACAAAATTAGTAACAGAATTCTTGTAAAGCTACAGGAAACTAACACATGGGGATACATACAATTCGACTTTCTTGAAGAATCTCTCTCGAGACATTGAGAGGAAGGTCATGTGAGTCCACAACACCTTTCACAAAGCTTAGATATCGGGGGAACTAACACAAGAAGTGAAAAGAATGAGTATGAACAACACCATTCAAAGTGCTATAAGTTATTAGGCAACGAATTTCTCCTCACCAGTTCTCCATCAAAATCATCTGAAATGAAGACTCTTTTGACATAAAGCCTAATATTTTTAGTTTTGGGGTTCACAATATCATCCTTGCCTGTGGAAGGAATAGCTGGGATAAAAAGTATAGACCTAAATTCGACTTCACCCTGCAACACCAGTCATCATCAGCTCAGAAATTAGAATCTTACAGATTGAGGAGATTTACATCAATCAAACAAGACTGACACATCAAATACTAATGTATATAAAGAGACCCTCTACAGCCAATAGGATCTGCATAGGTTACTACCTCAGTAGTGAAATGAGAAGATGCTAAAGGATCAAGGTATTCATTGAAGGTCAATTTGTAAAATTCATTGTATTCCTCTGTGGAGACCTCCTTAGGGTTACGAAGCTGCAAATACGAAAAAGATAACTCAGAACCTTCCTGAAGGCATTAAAACAAACAACATAACAAACCAAACGATGAGCTATTTTGACTCACCCATATTGGTTGAGTCTCATTAGCAAGTTCCCAGTCCCAGTATCTCTCCACAACAGTTTTTGTTTTCTTCTTTTTCTGTTAAAATGCATTAAAGTAAGATAGTCAGAGACAAGCCATTGCAATAATTTATGAAGAACCATTGAAATGTTGTCTGTAATACCTGCGTTGTGCTGTCTTGTTCATCCTTTTTAGCCTCAGTTGGATCCTCGTCAACCTCAACCTGATATTAGACAAAGAATAAAGAATAAACAAACACTGCATAGGTAAAAGGATTGTGATCCCACGAATTGTGATCCCAGGAATACAATAATTGCATCAAGCATAAAGATTGAACGACATATTTGAAACAAGAGCTACCAAGGAAGTTCTACCTCTTTTGTGTATCCTTTTTCCTGCCAAATGTAAATTGGGAATGAAACAAACTGTGAATAGTTCTTCACTAGTTTTTGAATCCGCTCAGGGTCTGCAAAACCTTTGCTATCATGCTGAAAATAGACAAGAAGTCAAGAAAGTAACATTTAAGACTCAGAATTCTCCAAAACAAAACATTTAAGACTCAAAGCTTATTGAGCAACTAGAATAGGCTACTTCATAAAATTATAAGTTGGAAAGGAAACAAAAATCTAAACCTTAAGATACAATGTAAGGCGGGTTCCTCTAGAGATAAGCTTCTCAGGATCTGTCTCTTCTCGTATCATATAGGAACTTGCGTTAGCTTCTCCTTCCCATACATACTGCTTATCAGACTTAGGACTTTTTGTAGAGACAACAACCTAGTGCATAACAAGATCAATTACCCAACCAAATTGGTGACTTTAATATTCAAGGCCGATTATAACATGAAGATGAAAAGGTAAATAAGTTTTAGGGATAGTGTTATACCCTATCTGCAACAAGGAAAGCTGAATAAAATCCCACACCAAATTGACCAATTAAATTGCTATCCCCACTAGCATCTTTGCTATCCTGTTAGCATTTTCTTTAAAACTATCAGACAATTTTAATCACAAGAAAACATTGGGTAGAAGAATAGTAAAAAGGAGAGCATGACATTGGTGTTTATCGAACAGTACGACCTTTAGCGCCTTTAAAAACTTAGCAGTTCCACTTTGGGCAATAGTTCCAAGACAATCAATAAGCTCTTGTCGTGTCATACCAATGCCAGAGTCACTGTAACAGAACAAGTATGTGAGAATGATTAATAAAAACAAAGATCGAGAACCAACTGCTTAAGGAGTTCAACAAGCTTACATGATATTTATAATTCCATTATCCTTGTCAGTCTGAATACGAATGTCAAAGTCAATTGCGTCCTTCAGGAGCTCAGAATTGGTGACACCAAGAAATCTTAGTTTGTCCAAGGCATCACTTGCATTGCTACAGAAACAAAATTAAGACACCATGGATGGTTAGCTTGTACTTTTTTCATCTATTTATGTGGAGAGACCAAGAACGAGAGAGACAGATGTGAAAATTCATTGCTACATATTTGGACGAACAATTATTGGAAGATTATTATCTACTGAATTGTGTTTCTTTTTTTAACAATTAAGACATTTTAGCAAAAAATGGTCAGTCTTTACACAAGGTTATAATTCCAAAAATTCATAAGAAATTAAAAGGACCATCCCTTAGATGCTAGATTTTATTTATAACAAGAAAAGAATATAAGCAGATAGCATTGCATGTCATTCTAAGAGTAGATGAAGTTAAAAGAGAAAATTAATATTTTTATTCATAATTTTGAAAAAAAATACAACTAACTTGAACTTCCTTTTTTAACACTTCTTATACCTGAAATTTCACTTTACATTAAATATAACCCATCGTTTGTCCCCGTTAAAAATCATCGTAAGTGAGTTGATGGAATATATCACATGGAATATTTTTTAATTCCTGATACACGTGGAATTAACAAAAAGAAAAATGAAAAGGGACTAATGATGCATTCCAAATATGCCAAAAAAGGAAGGTAAACAATTGAATTGGATTTGTTGGATGGTACCAACAAAATCAAATGCTAACTACCATTTCTTATTGAATTAATCGATCAACTTGCTATCAAACATTTATTTTGGACCCAAAAATTTTTGACATATTTTTTATTTTATTTATTATTATGAGAATCAATCCTACTACTTCTAGTCATATAGAATCAACGGATTCAAGGTACACTCCCCCCGTGATGCTTTTTTTTTTTACAATTTTTTGCTTTATAAGGGGATCAAAT
>JANSVB020000190.1:2676106-2686506 GCA_025504935.2 Erythroxylum haughtii
TGAGCTTAATAATACTGAAAAACTACCTAAAGATTTTATGTTCATACTTAACCAAATGATGTCTCAAAATTATTTGATTAGGAAAACCATTAAAATTAGTGAAGGTTTTCATATTGAAACAATTGCATTAAACAAGATATAATCCCCATAAAACTTTTGCAAAAAATAGCCAAGAAAGACTCAAAGTTGTAAACAATTTAAAGCTCAGTATAAATTACAAAATTGATGCTTATATTTGCCAAGGTGAATTTTCTGTCAGAACCTCTTTTGTGATACTGCAAGATATTCATCATACGATTATTTTATGAACTCCTATAGTGTTAATTACCCCTTGCATAATGAGACAAAGAAAAAATAAGTTATGTAAATAAAGTTTTAAAAAGATTTGCAAATTTTAGACAAAATCAAAAAAAAATTGACAAAGAAATTTCAAGACATTTTAACTATTAAAATGGGTTTTATAACTCAAATCCTTCTAAAGTGATCAAAAATTTTCCCCCAAAGACTAACATTACAAGCCTAGGGTCCTTTCAAAGTCACAAGTTGATTATTTTCATATTCATAAAGAGATCGAATGCGTAAAAATTAAACATCATTTCATTAAGCCTAACAAAAATATATCAACCAATTATATATGCAAAATCAACAAAGTGATTCACCTAATAGAAGCCCTTTAAAACAAAGAAATTTGAAGCTTGTTTTCAACAAACCTTCTTTACATCCCTACCTATAACTACTATGACTACTAGTAAGCTTGGATCAATGCCTTTTGAATAAGCGATGTTATAAGCTGTTATTCTTGGCTTTTTTTTTTAACATCTAAGCAAAGAACAGCTTTTTATTTTAGTTCATTAATTGGTGGAAATGGTATGGATGCATCCCTAAAATATTTCTTCCAAACGTGTACCAAGGATATTGCATAAAGTTTGTCCATGGGCATAAAGTTTCTTAAGTCACTGTAGAATAATAGCTAGTCCTTGATTCTCAGCCCATTAACGAAAACCAACAGTATTTTGCAAGACTATTGGTTGCTGCAAAGATGGAAGACGAGTACTTTAAAATAATGAAATAATTATTAAATCAAGATCTTTTGCCTCAACATCTAAATTAATGAAGGCATTAAGCCAGGAGAAGAAGAGGTCAATTTAATCAACTAACTTTGAGCCTTGTTTATACAATGTGAATCTAGCAAAAGCCCAAGTGTGAAAGAAAAAAGGAAATTGCTTGAAATGACGTAAAGTCTACATCAAGGAGACCATGGCATAGCAAGCACATCGTAAGGATGGACAACCATTAAGACCAAAAAGGACATTCCAGTGCTTACATAAGCAGACATTTTTATGCTAGTTTTAATAGATGAAGTTATTAAGTAAACATTTAAAAGTATTATCAATTTAAATTATAAAATGAAACTAAACTTTAAAAGTGAGCTAAATTGTTATATAATCAAAAATAGTGTTTATGTTAATTGGCTACTTTCTTCCTTCAAATATTATTAACTTTTTAAAATATTTGTGAATAATTATTTATTTTTTAACACAAACATGCAGGTTCAATTTATTTTTATAATATATGAAATAATTTTAATTTTAGTTTTTCTAATTTAATTTTATTATTAAACAAATAAATATTACTTAACTATTTAATATTAATTAGTAGTACAAATTATAACAATTTTAATTATATAAAATTTAATTACTATTTATAATTTTTTAAAAAAATCCAAAATAACAAATACCAATACTATACTGTATTAGTGCCAAAATGAATACCAACTTTTGCATGGTATTTACAATACCACCAAGAAGCCAATTGGTGTTTATTATAGGACGTGACGATTATTGCATTTAAAGAAAATTTTCGGAACTTAACCCATTTTTCAGTCTAAACTGTTAACCCGAGTCCATCAAAGTCCTAATTCTTTAAATTTTTTAAGGCCATTTGTCATTAAACCAATCACTCTCTCTTTGAATTCTTTTCTTTCTAATTTTCATTAAAAATCATTTATCTTTTACAAATTGGTTAATTTTTATTTAAAATTAAAGTTTTTTTGGAATCAAATTAATCCATTCCTTTTGAAATTCATAGGTTGTCTAAAATAAAACGATTTTCTTAATAATAAATTTATTTCATCAAATCCTTTCCCTTTTTCTTCAATAAAAATAATTTACACCCAAATCAAAATTTTCATTTTTTTAATCAAAGGTTATTTATAAAAGTCAACGTATTCTATGCATAGTTCCTCATTTTGCAAGAAGTGGAAGAGGGTCATCAATATACATAGCCTACCTTTTATAATTTTTTATAAAAGATTATTTCTGTGATTTAAAATTGTGATATGTTGGCATAAAAGAACAACTCCATCTCAAAGATCATTTATCTTTATTCAAATCTCTTTTTTAAACAACGTTTTTTGCAAATCAATTTTCCTTTTTTTAATCATAGTTCACATTCAAATTCTCTCTCTTAAGCAACTTTTTCTTCAAATCAAATATACTTTTTTTAGATTTTTATGCATCATTTTACCTTTAAATTAAAATGTATAGTTAATTTTTTAAATAGACTAGTTGTCTTCATTTCCCATTTTTTATTTCAATTTCTTCAAAATGAAAAATTCGTTGATGTATAACCATTTACGTGGATAGAATAAGATGTTTAACACTTTTTTTATTTTTAATTAAAATTTGAATTCATTTTTTAATTTTTTGGATTTATGATCTTTTAATTTATTTTCGTTAATTTTTTATCTTTTCTTAAATTAAATATGCAGGGACTCTATTCGATAAAATCTAATGATTTTTATTAATATCTTGCGTGGAGGGTAAAATTAAGTGATTTTATAAGCAGAAGAAAAAGAGGGCTTTGTATTGGTTATATCAGTTGGGATTTGATCTTGCATTCACTACGGGCCTTAGGGTTTTCTTTAAAATAGATCAACTAGATTAAGAAATGAATAACCTAAATCTTTTATAATATTTTTTGTCAACAGGGAACACTAAAAAGTGTTAAAGATTTGGGGGACGGTGATTCTCTTTCTCCTTATCTATTTACTTCAAGTATAAAAGTTTTGACAAGACTAAGAGCCTGTTTGGTTCAACTTTTGGAGAGTGAATAAGCACTTTTTTCTACTACAAAAGTTGTTTTTAAGAAAACTGAGTGTTTGACTGTAAAATTTAAAAGCACTTTTGTCATAGAAATGGTTTTTTTGGAAGCTGAAATACTGCTTTTTGAAAAGCTCAAATTTGGAGCTTTTCAAAACAGCACTTTTTTAGGTAGATTTTTCATATCAATTAATGAACCTATTTTTAGTTCCTTTTATCTTTATGTTTTACACATAATTCCCACAATATCCACAAACACATCTTCACGTTTATTTTGATATTTGTATAATATTATTTTACTTTTTATATGTTTTAATATTTATTTTTGATATTAGTTTTACTTATATTATAATCCATATAAAAGATTTAGTTAGATATATTTTTATTTATGTTTCATATGATTTAAAATTATAAAATAATTAATGTATTGTGCTTTGGATATTGTTTAATATATTTTAAATAATATTTATATGTATAAATAATTTTACTACAAAATAAAATACAATTAAAATTAAAAATACTTTTTATTTTTATGTTGCCAAGCAGTATATTGTATGAAGCTCTTAAAAAAACTCTTTTTTAAATGATAACCAAACAGTCAATTGACTTCTTAGAAAAGTTCTTTTTAGAAAAGATCCATTGACAAAAGCTTTATTAATATAAGCCTATCCAAACAGACATTTATACAAAGAAGCACACCCTACTTTAAAACTTCTCTCTTCCACTTGCTTATTCAGAGATCATTTTAGGCATTTGCTAACACTTATAACCCCATAAGAACTCACAAATTTTAAACTCAAACTAAGTCTTAAACACCACCAATTGCTCCCCAATGACACACTCTTAGATGCTTAAAAGTTATACAAATGATTAAGTGAGTGAGACAAGTTCTCTATTCTAATAAAGCAACTTCTTTAGTCGAGTGAAACAACTCACCTAGGATAAAGAAGTACATCCTCTTTCACAACTTCTTAACTTACTAGCCACTTTTTAGATAATCATTGTAGGCATCTTCTAACATTTATCTTCCCATCAAGACCTACTAATTTGGAAGCCATAAATTGTAAAATACCATTGATAATTGCCCAATAACACATCATTGCATGCTCAATAGTGATGCAATTGGTTAGGTGGGTAAGGTAGTTGTACCTTAGAAGTGAGAAAAATAAGCTAGTTAAGCAAGGTAGATTGATATCCATAAAAATGCACATATTTTTATTAACATTTTTTATATGTTTTCTGTCAAAACTAATTTAATTGAATTGATTTACGTTTTGTTTAAGTAATTATAGAAGAATTTTCTTGAGAAATGATTAAGTCAAGAATGAAAGAGATTATAAGGAAAAACAAAAAAATATCACTTTGTGAATCAATATAACCTGTCACTTAGCCATATACCATCTTATGTCTCTCTTGGACAAGAAATAGATAGATACACAATCTAATACATGAGTTAACAAGAGGTCGTGTGGTGAAGAGAAGAGAATAAGAGTTACATAGCCATGTCTCAGTTTGTATTTAATTTTAGAAATTGGATAAAAATTACATGGTCTAGGATATAAACAGTTATGACTCCATATCCCTTTTTAAAATTTAGAAAGAAAGTTACACGAATTAGGATATGATCATTTTTTAAATTATGTTTATGGTGGATAGACTTTATAAATAGTGTTAAAAAATCAAATCCAATGATCTTTTTCACTTTTCTTTCATTATGAAATTAATTTTAATTAGGGTTAACAATTGCCTATATAAGGAGAGTCCAAAAAAAAAATATCTCAGACTGTTTTCAATAAAATAAATAAATTTGAATTTGTTTTGGAAAAGGAATATTAGCATGAGATTATTTAGTATTAATTTTTCCTCCTTTTAACTATTATTTTTGTATTTGTAAAGATGATTTATGGACAATACTTTTATACCTATATTAGATGAAACCTTCATAGCTTTTTATATTTTTTGATTCAATTTCAGTAAAGGGTTCTATACTTAAGAATTATATCTCGGTCTTAATGGTGAGCTTAGGTCTGATTTGATTTACATATAGATATAGTTGACAAAATCATTTGTAAATTATTTTTGACACATATATTAAGAATTGAAGGGAGAAAGTAGACTTACATGATCCTTTTGGTAATAAAATAATATTTTATGAAATTTTAGAGAACTTAATATAGTATGAGAGAAGTTAATCATATAGAGATATTATTTAACCTATTTATAAACATGTAATTGACATCGAAAGGTGGCTAATCATTACCCTAAGACCTCACCAATCCAAACAACATAATTCTTATAATTGAATAAGTATATAAGATAAATTTAGAGGGAAATCTGGTTATGAATTTCCTTATATTAATATTCTATTTAATTATTGTATAGTGTTCTCGTGGTAACCTAATGAGTATTAATTTAGTTTTAAATTAATCAATCTATCACCTTCATTATTAGTTAGGTAATAGTATGGGGATTAAATCACTAATTGTTAGCTCCTTGTAGAATCAAACTCTACTAACTCTTTACTAATATAAAATAATAAGTAAACTTATCTAAGTTAAGTATTAGAATAGTAGGGAATAATTTTAACTTATCAAAGATCACCTGGAATATAGAGGCACAACCTCCTCCAAGACTTCCTAACTTAACAACTTAGTTGCTAGGTGATAATTATAGGCCTCTTCCAACACTTCTCTCCCTACTTAGACTTACTAATTTTGGGTTCTAACTGATTTCAATATCCTATTAATTATTCCTTAAGAATACATCCTTATATACCTAAGAGTGATGCAAATAGTCTATGTAAATGAGGTAATTAAGTCTTATATGTGAGGTAATTGCCTCAATCCTATAAGGTAACTCACCTTGTATATAGAAATATAGTTTCTCCCAAAACTTCCCCGTTTACACCTAGTTAAAAAAATGTGATATTTTTAAACTTATAAAGTGCTTATCTTCCCTCCAAAACTCACAAATTTTAGGCTTCCCTAAATCTAAACTACCACCAATCACTTCCTGATAACACACATCCTTATATGCGTAAAAAAGTATGATTGATTTAGGTGGGTGAAGTAATTATGCCTTAAAAGTGAAGCAATTTCTTTATAAAGTGAGACAACTAACTTGGAATACTAAAGCATAACCTAATCCAAAATTTCTCCCACTTTGGCCCCATTAATTATCAGATACCACCAATTACTCCCTTTATACATGTTATTTGATGTATAAGAGTGATGCAGATAGTTTAGGTGGATAAGTTAATTGTGGCTTCAAGTTGAATAAAATACTTTAATAGAGTGAGACAACCAACTTGGAACATGAAAGCATAACCTCTTCCAAAACTTTTGAATTTGTTATCCAATTACTCCATGATCATTTTAGATTTCTTCTAATACTTCTTTTCATACTAGGACCTATTAATTCTTTACCCAAACTATTTTTCTAATACCACCTATCATTTTTAAAAGCACATCTTAGATGTTTACAAGTGATGCAACTAGTTTAAGTGAGTAGAACAATCGTGTCTTAGAGGTGAGGCAATTTATCCAATATAGTAAGGCAACTCACCAAGAAGATAGAAGAAAAATCTCTTCCAAAATTTTTCAAACTTACTAACCTCTTGTTAGATGATCATTTTAGGCCTATTCCAACATTTCTCTCTCCATTAGAATCTACTAATTTTAAATTCCTTCTAATTTCCAAATATCACAATTCATTTTCTATTAACATACTTTTAAAGATGAGACAAAATTGTTTGAAAGATGAAACAATGAACTCTGTCTCACAAAACAACTTTTTTGAGACACAAACATAAACTCTTCCAAAACTTTTCCACTTAATACTCTCAATATTATATATACACCTATTAAAAATTTTGATTTTTGTGTTTTCAATCATCAAAACTTGACATTTTTTGTTTCTTGACATTTGAGTCACTTTGTGTAAGAAACGAATTCGAAAAATGGGAATTGATAGATGGGTCTCTAACATTGTTGGGTCAGTGGTGAATGTGATTCATATCCCTCTAGAGTAATGTGGATTCTGTGAAAGAAATTTGACCTTTGGCTACTCAATTTGATTAATATTTGTTTCCAATTTCCGTCATCTTTACTTCACAAGGTTTGTTGTCTTGATAGTCACTATTGTAGGTCTCCATTTTCTCGTCTTTGCTGCAACTTTTTTGGTGCATATGGTGTTATGTTTTCTATTGTTTTTCCTTTGATTTTGAACTTTAAACCTCATTATAGGTAGACAAAAATATTAGTACTTTAATGTGTTAAATAACGGTAATTACTTAGTTATATGTGACTGTCTTCTTTATCAAGGTCACAACTTGGCCTTTAGTTGCCATTCTCATTCGAATTGTCAGATCTTTGTGCTTGTTAGATTAACGGTAAAGGTCTTAGCAATCACTAGATGCTCTCCTTTGACCTCTCACTAATTACTTTACCTTTTTACCCCTTAAACATTTTTTAAAAATAATTTTCTTCACGCCCTGCTCCTCCTTCGACAGCTGACCAGGTAAGACAACTTCTATCTAGAGTGGGGTTTCTCCCCAGTGGTCGACCTTCCTTAGGTAGTTGTGGAAATGGGTGAGTCCTTATAGGTATTAGAAGAATTCCCAACCTTATCTGGCGAGATGCTACTACAAGGCACCACATCAAATGACAAGGCAACTGCAAAGAGGGTCCTTATCAATGCTTGGAAGCATAACCTATACATGTCACCAGAAAAATGGTTGTTAAAGTATTATCCAAAGTACTGAAGGATGGGGTCATCTGCCCCTTAAGGAACTCCTACAGGTTAGCGTTAAACCCTAGTTAGTGGCTCTCATTGGGTTCTTTTAGAACAAGTGTCCAGCCATCTTGTTATCAATGCATCGGCTACATCTCGGTGGAAGGCTAAAGGTATAGAGAAGGTTCTGCTGAGATATGATGGTACTATCATCTTCAAATTCGCAGTGGAGAACCAACTGATCGATATCATAGAGCAAGGTCTTGGAACATTAGGGACCAACCATTATTTGTTCAAAAATGGAAGCTAGGTATAGAGTTGGAAAAAAGCAAGGTGTGCACATTTTCATTGTAAGTAAACTTCCATAATCTTCCTTTGGAATTTTGGACGCTAGAAGGGTTGAGTATCATTGCTAGTTCATTAAGGACTCCTCTATATATGGACAACCCTACAGCTACATTGGACAGGTTAGGTTATGCTAAAATTTGCATTGAAATTTCTAAAAATCTAGATCTTCCTAATAGAGTGGAGGTGATGAGTTATGGGCCAAATGGTGAGTTTACCAAAAAAGACATCACTCTATCATAACCTTGGAAGCCTAGTAGAGCTACTAAAACATAGCAGCATATAGAGAAAAAATTTGTCACTGGTACACAACATAAACGGTTGGGGTTGGATAATAGGGAGGAAGGAAATGGTAACCAAGAGTGCACATTGACAATGGAGAATGTCACTCCTTATGGTCCTAATAATGGCTTGCCTGCTCAAGAGTGTCATAGGGTTTATATGGAACTTGAACAGGGGAAAAATGTTGATAAGTGTTGTGTTTAGTTTCTATTGCTTTTAAATGCCTTCATACCTTAATTTTGGGTACAAATTATTATAAGTTGATCCAAATGAGAGATAAATTGAATGAAAATGGTGTGAATATTGCATACATGTTGATTGGATTAATTTTTGAATTTTGCATGAAAAGTTAAAGTTTATGTCACTTTTCATAAGAGAAAAAAACAACAATAAGGATGTCACCACTTGTATAGTAGTGAGTAAAGTGTCACCATCGTTTATAAGGTGGTGACTAATTAGTCACCACTTGCATGATGGTGACACTTTTGTCACCACCGTGCATTAGGTGGTGTGTTTTTATCACCATCACGTAAACTTATGCATAGGGTGACTAGCCCTCACGAGGTGAAAAATATAGTCACCCTCGTGCAAATTCTCATCCACTCCTTAATCCGTCTGTTTTATTATATGGCAGTTATAAGTTGAAGAGGCATGAAAACCTAATCCTAGACGAGGCTGCAAATAGAAAGGAGAGGAGGGTGGCGGCGACATCTTTCATCTTTCATTCACTCTTTAGTCCATACATCACAGACACACTCATTTGGTTGGGACAAAAAGGAGTTAGAGAGAAGTGTGAAGGAGAAGAAGGAGAGAGCTTTAGCTGAGAAAAAGGAAGGAGAAGATAAGAAGCATGAGTAGTCGATCATTTTGGGTGAACATCAAATAGAAGCAGAGGGCGAGAGCTAAGGTGGAAAGCTTGAGAGTGGCATGAGTAACTCCCTCACCCACTATTGTTTTCTCTTTCTATTTACTATTTCTTGTTGTTTTGCTACATTTACTTCTTTGTTATAGACTCATGTCCTCTTATGCTTAACCAACCTACACTCTATTAGCTTTTTATAGTTTATTTAGGCTATTTACTTGGTTTGTTGCTTTAATACTTCTTTTATACTAATCAAGATGAGATTGAAGTGTTTAAATATGATGAATCTTGTAATCTTTGTGATGGGTTGATCTCTTTTCTTAAGGATTAATGTAGTTATTTTACTCAAATATGCATGATTAAGGGATCATCTTATTGCCTTTTGTTTGCTATAGTTTCTGAACTGAATGGATGTAATAGCATCATACTTTGCATCATTTTGGTATTAAACGAAGGACTGAGAGGAGAAGTTTAATATAGAATGAGAAACTAGAGAAGCTTAGGTTAAGAATTAGAAATATCTTAATCTAAATGGTACTTAGTAGTCAAGTTTTCATAATTAACTCAGGTGATAATTTATCGAATATGAAAGTTAGATTAGTTAATTATTTGAGTTGATCTTAGGGCCAAACTATTAATTTCGATAAGATAGTTGTCCAATATTTTTCCCTTAATCATGCATAGGAGATTAAATTAGTAAAATTAATTCTCAAGAGTTTTCCACTTCGATTTCTATTCATTTTTGCTTCCAGTCGATTTAGTTTGCTTTTTAGACTAATTTGTGATTTTCTTTAAAGCTTTCACTCAACAATCAGGATAAAATGTTTAGGATTACATCTGTTTTGTTTTTTTTTTCAAAATTAATTTAGGTGAACTAATTTCACCTCCGTGAGAGATGACCCTGGGTAACCATTACAATTGCCTCGTATACTTGCAAGTAGGATAGCCTAGGTAATTTTTAGAACTTTTTAGGCATAACAAGTTTTTTGTAACATTGCCAAGAAGGTGTTTGGTGTTTTGAACTTGAATTAATTTTGATTGTTTTTGTTTGCTAAAGTGATTTTGATTGTTTGTATTTG
>JANSVB020000190.1:2817246-2833242 GCA_025504935.2 Erythroxylum haughtii
ATTCCTAATTTGAAAATTGAAACATCATAAATGTGTATAACATCTTCAAACCTAATTCATACATCAAGCTTAAAGAAAATAAACAAAGGAAAAAAGAAAGAACTTGAGTTAGACTGATCTGGAAATGCCGAAACAGCTAGAACTCTTCAATGCTCCCTTCTTAATCTTTCCTGATTAATCCCAATTTGGTAAGATGGATGTTGCTCCTTTTGGTCTCTTTATGTTCTTTTATAGTAAATGTGGGACTTAGAGTTAAGTTTAGGGCTTACCTAGTTCATTTTGACACGATCATTACCCTACTTTATAGCCCATGCATGTTCTAACTTCCTTCATTCTTCAATTATTTATTTTCATTCACTAATAAACACATGCATATTATTTTAGATTATGAAGATCAATTAATAGAATCAAACAAAGATTAACGTTACATGAATATAATTTGATTATATTTGCAAGATAAATTGCATGTTTTTATAAATTTAATATATCGATGCACTTATTAGATTTTATGTTTAAATTCATGACGACTTACATGTAATTTATATTTGATAAGACTATTTTAAAATTAAATCTCTCATTAAAAATTAAGCACACGTTAAGAATGCAATTAGTTTTTAAATTTTTAAAATAGTATTAATGAAAGAAATAGGAGTTACAAAGCTTTAAAAGGAAAACCTAATAACATATGGTGAACCTTTGTCTCGAAAACATAGTTAAAACATTGCTACACATTAAAGACCCAATCTAAGTAACGTCAACTAGCAATTGCTCCTATATAAGATGCTCATTCTTGCTCTACTCCAGTGCTAGTTAGTGTATGCATTAATCTTTTAGGCTTCAGTAATCTTCAAGTTATATCTTTTAGCATCTCTGTTAATGATTAGTTAGTCTCTTATCCACTACTCTATTTCAGTTAGCACTTGCTTTCCATCTTTCTCTCCACCTTTAAAACATATATCATTCCTCTCTTCCATATTGTATAAATATATGATCCAAATGCCACCACATATAATGCCATATCCTCTCTTAGTGAATTCCTCAAGTAGCACATTCATTCTAGGAACTCCAAATAATTTAATCTAGCCTTATCAAGTTAACATAATAAATTTGACTCCTGATCATGCAAGAAAATTTACATTTGAAGAATAAATGAAAAGGAGTTTTAGATTCTTCTTTACAAAGATGGAATTTTTTTAGTTAGGTTTAGAGACTTTAACTTTTCCATACTTCCAAATCTATTATCAACTATTATCCATATAAGGAATGCATCTTTAAGAAGAAGATTAATGTTACAAATTATCCTAGATCGTTGAAATTTTGAGGTTCTCTTTATAGGATTTATTCATAAAATTACCTAATATATGACCATACTAGAAATATTGGTCTATACTCCTTATGTCTAGATCATATTTTAAAAGAAAGTATATAAGTTCTCTTGGACAGTTACTCTATTATCTCCCCTCCATCCATGTTTTGACTTTTAAATTAATGGGGTATCTCTTTAGCAAATTGGTTATGAGTTGAGTATTACTCAAAGGGTTATTAGGTTCCACTTGTCAAAGTATAGTAAATTTTTTTCCCCATTCCTCATCAAGCATTTAAAATTATTAGCTAGCTTGTTCCTTACATTAAGCAGTTGGAACATAAACTAGGAGGAGGAAGGCTTATGATTGATCTCATACATATTTTTACTCTTCAAGAAGTTCATATGGACCCATCTAACCTAAAGAGATTTTTTTCTCTCTATCAGTCTTCACAATCTCTTAGCCATAAAGCCCTAGTTGCTAAGGATTATAGATATAATATCCATCCCCGCTTCATCCCTTGGTTTACACACTGTAATCCATGCCACTTTGGCATTATACTTATTAATATGCTTTCCTGATCATAGGAGTCCCTGAACTAATCTTTCCGAGGCTTTGGTGAGTTCTTTTGATAGGAACAGATGCAATGACTAGTATATATCAAGAGAGTTCAATATAGACTTTATCAACTAGACTCTACTAGAAAATGATAATAACTTGTTACACCATTTTTCTAATCTTCTTAGGACTTTTTCTAATAATGGAAGGCAGTCCCTATATTGAAATTTCCTTGTAGCTATTAGTAATCCAAGAGAACATGATTATTGAAAAGACCCATCCTAGAGTTGCTATATGAATAGTCACAGGTGGCCAATTTAGGTGTTATTGTTGAGTCCATTGTAGAGGGTATTGTGGTTACAAATAGGTCAGGTTTTCCTGAGGACTTAACTCAGGTAGGAAAGTTTACCTAGGATAGATGTCCAAATATATTGATGGTCCAGCGGGTAATAAAATAGTAGGTGGGAAATAAGAAAGAAGAAAGGTAAAGGGGCAGAAGCAAAACTAGGAGGAGCTATAGAAACAGATATAATAAGGATGAAGGTGGACTAGTAGAAGGGTGCAGATGCAGATTTCAAGTGGGGGAGGTAGTTAACATGGTTAGGAGACGCAATCCTAGAGAGCTCTAAAATTGTAAATACTATGAACAGTTTGCAACTCTAGAGAGAAGCTAGAGCTTCTCTTTCTAGAGTATCCTTGTAGTATAAACAATATTTTTTTAATAAATCTTAAAACCATAATTCTATTTTTTTGTAAGGCTTTTGAGTGACTGAAGACCTCTTTAACCCAAATATATTTTTATCTTAAATTAATGAGTCCTACTTAATTAAATTCATATAATTTGGATTTGTAACTCATGATCACATGAATTTAAAGGCAAGTTTAGGAATAACATATAAGATATGTTTTGACAATAGTTATCACCTAAAAGATCTATGAGTCATATGGGATGTGAATGATAAAGTTGTTATGTAAATAATTTAAGTTTAGTTAGTTTATAGAGCAAACTCATGATAAAATAAATTTGATCCTAGTCTATTAGAAAGATTAGAGTAATTTTTCAAAATAGTATTAAGGGGTATTATTTCTAATAAAATAGTAGGAATATCCAAATATATTATTAAAATTATAATCTTATTTGGTTGTCATAACATATAACATGTTACTAGCTTTTCTTACATTTATATTTTATTCTAAGTAGAAATTACCTTTGTTTAGTATAATTGATACTAAGCGTTAGTGAACCAAATTTCTTAGATATAGTTTCAAGTTTGAGAAGATTTCTCAAAGTTAAGAAGAAAAGTTGTATATACCCATTATGCAATTTTACTATTAATCTATGTTGAGAATTTGGTAATGAAATTTTAGAAATATGTCAATATCATATAGATGATAAAATGTAATGGCATTTTGAGTTGATTAGTATCACATAAAGTTCAATAGCAGCATATAAAATAGCTTTCAACGTCATGATAGCTCAATACAAATAGTTGCATAAAATAGAGATAATATAGATTTCAACATTGTGATGGCACCATATAAATAGTTGTATAAAATAGAGATAAAAGGTATAGTGGCTTAATGAAATTATTTCTTTCAATTTGGTTAACTAAAAGCATAAATATGAACTACAATTGAAGGCATTGACATAGGTACAAAATAAGTTTTCATTAGAAGAAAAGTGATTGTATGAGTTTTCTTACCTATACAAAATATGACAGAGATCATATGTAGCATGCCGTTGAGTATTTAATACTAAATTTATATTCAACGTTTTTGTCAATGATAAAATTACAAAATTAGATAATTAAGACTATCTTTACGTCTTGGTTAAATACACATAAGGGAAATCATAAAATAATTGAACATGATTGAAGTCTTCTTAGAATATTGCGTACCTGAAAGAACTTCCACTTTGCTGCATTTGGAAGTTAATGAAGCCTAACTTTGTGATGATTGTGGGCCTAACGAGTCATTTTAATTTTCATCTGCTATTCTGTACGTTTGCTGTGTCTATATATGCAAGCACTCTTCTTGTTGTCCTGGTCGGGAAGATACATAGAATCTAATTATTCGCATATGCAGTAAAATGTACCAAGGAGCCAGACCAAATTTCCAACTTCATCAGGCAGGTTCGGTGTTTTTGTGATTTGACTATTTTCTGAAAGACCCTCATAATTCTTTATAAAATAATAATAATGATATCAATACCACGTAGAAGCATTCAAAGAGGGATGACCTTCGTACTGGTCACTAGTTCTTTTTCCTTTTCTCTTCTGGAAGTGGTAGATCAACTGCGCCCGTTTAGTGCCGCAGCTATGGAGCAATTCAGTGTTAAGTGAGTAAATGGCGCCTTGTTGAAAGATAGTGGAACAGATTAAGCCAAGTAAGAGAGTTATGTTCTAATGTTCATACGGTTAGTTTCCTCACAACAGAGGAGTTGGTGTGGGTTGTAGAATCTTCTAATGTTCATTTTAATCAACTTTTCTTTGCAGCGAACAACAGTCAACTGCATTACCTCGGTTACTACAATGGTCTGAGCTAACTCGATCAGATTACAGTGCTAACAGTGGAATGGCATTTAAAGTTAGGAAAAGAGACCATGTAGAGTTATGCAGTTCTGTTAAGTCTAATCAGTTTCTACTTCCTTTTCATGTTTATGTTTATTTTTAAGCTATTTTGATAGTTATAGTACATGTAAGTAATGTGTAGGACAACCTTGATTCCTTTTCTACTTCATCAAGTTAAGGCAGGTCGTTACCCTATCAACTCGTATAAGCCAGGACATACATGTAAGTGATGTATGGGACAACCTTGTTTACTTTTCTACTTCATCAAGTTAAGGCAGGTCATTCCCCTATCAACTCGTATAAGCCAGCATATCAAACTTTAAACGAATCTCCAACTACCCAAGAACCAGAATAATTTTCAATATTTTCTTGTCATCCGAATTTCAATCACAAATAGAACATCATATAATATAATTTTAAAAGGCCATCAATTGAATTTTTTCACATGACCCTTCCGTTGAAAAACCAATAGTGATTCAATCATGGACGCAGCAAAAAATTAAAATTGTACAATTTTTTAATCGGATCTCAATAATTGAATAGTTTGAAAAATATGAATCATAAAATTAAAGAATCATACTCAATTCAAAAATTTTGTTTAAACCTTTTTGATATATTAACCAAGAGTTGTCCAAGCATTCAACTTCTATCGGTATCTACAAAGTAAAACTCATATTTAATCTCTGAAATTTCTTAAACTTCAAAATTAAGTTTAACTAAATTTAAATTGATTTTTCTCTTTTTGACTAATTTTTATGTGTGACCAATTAGGTTTTTGATATGTTAACAATGACTATAAATTAGAATTAGAATTAGATAAATTAAACTATCTTAATTTATCTTTAATTCTCTAACTAAACAATTTATAATCATAGATTATGATTAATGTCTGACGATATGTTATAATTACTCAAATATTAGGAATATTAAAGTGATTTGACTCAACATGTCCTTGATGATTATGATATACAATTTAATCCTTTCATTATTCAATGTTCTAATGGGCATAAAGTATAGATATAGTTTCAACTCTTATTAAATCTAATCATGTTTGTTCTTGTTAATTAGAAATTAATTTATAATAGATATTTAAAATACCTTTTCAAATGTCAATTCTCTATGACCAGAAAATTCCTTAAATTACTACTAATCAAAAACAGTGAGACATTCTCTCTAAATACTATGGAGTGATAAATCATTTATTGACTTATTTAATTATCTCTATATGGTTCATATTATATCCAAGTACTACCAACTAAGTTATCATAAATAGAATAGGTCATAAGTGCATCAAAACACAGTAATTTTCACATAAGATACTTTGGTAGTCGCAACTCTAATTATCAATTATACAACTATCATGATAAGGAAAATCACATAAATATAAGCAATATTCCATTTAGAATCTTCATAATCTGGTCAGTTTAGTGAATTTATTCTCTAATAAGCAACCATACGTTTGTTTAAGTATCTCCATACTTTAATTTATGATATCAATTACTTTCTTCGTACGAAAGAAACATAACATGTGCTAATTTTACCATTTCATAAATATCTTGTTTTAATATAACTACAACTAAGAACAATTTAGAATAATACATAAATATAACTTGAATATCATAATTATCATCTTTTCATAATTTTAATTACAAAGTAATCATTCAAGGAAATTTACCATTAGTATTAAATGTAATTAACAAAATATATAAGAATAAAGAATATATTTATTAATTAGAATAATAATATCATATATAAAATTGTAACCAAGTTATTGACTGTGAGAGCATAAACTAATACCTTATTCCCTAATGAAACGTCCAAAACAACATAATTTTACATATAGCTTCTAATGTTCAAATGGAAAGACTAACATATAAGATTTTATGGTTAAGTTCATGTTAGTGTATTACTATTATCTAAATTTGCTCCTAAGTGGTATTATTGTAGATAATATCATACTAATAATATTACACCAATTAATTTTGTGCTCTAACAATTTTGTACAACATTTAAAAAATATTTTTTGGAATTTTTATCATATTTCCCTTTATAAAACTCTTTTTCTCATAAAATTTAACATAAATAAAGAGAATATAAAAGAGGGTCAAACAATGACATATGGCACTAATAACAAAGTATTTGTTATTGTTATTATTATAATAATTATTATTAAATTATCCTTTAACATTTTGAGCATAACAATTATCGATATTAATTAATATAGGATATTGTTTTGATTAATTTTTAAAATTTATAAAATATACCTTAAATTTTTTAAAAATTATAAAAATAGTCTCTCAATATATTGTATTATATAATTTATAATTTTACATCAATCATATTTCTAAAAATCATAACAATAAAAATTTGATATAGCAACTAGCTAGCTCTATCAGACTTGGGTGGTTTGTAGATCAGCGAGTTTGCACACAAGATGAGAATTGGATAGGTTGTGGATCAATGGGTTGTATATAGGGCAAGACGTGGAGCTATCAAGGCCTAGGTGTCAAAGGTAAAGTTATTAGTCGTGCATTTGATGGTGCGAGTACCAGAGATCAGTTGGAGACCGATTGAGTGAGAGATCGAGAGCATAAAAGCGCTAATGTGGAGAGCAACTAGAGACTGAGTGACTGAAAGAGTGAGGAGGCGGCAGCTTGGTGTTAGTGAAAATGTGATAATCTAAGGGGAACAATAATCCATAACTTTTTTAAAATTTCACGTTCGTGTAGGACAATTTTGTCCTTCTTTATAAGTTGGACAATTATTAATTATATTTTTAGTTTTTAAATAACTTATCGGTTAAATTACGTAATTCAATCCTAACAAAGGTAATAAAGTGATCCAATAAATAATCTAGATTAATTAGTCGAATTTCGAGAAAAAAATGGATCTCAATTAATATAGACCGGACCTATAGAAGTTATATATAAAGGCAAAGGTCTCCTTCAGATACTTATGTAATTCGTAAATAGATGGATCCTCTGACCCATTAGGAGTGCTTACGTCTTAAAGAAAATGAAGAAAGACATTAACCGAGTGTCGATGATTAACTTCCACAAAAGTCCCGGAGAGATTGGAGCTCATTTTGGCATTGAAAATTGCTTCAGAACATAGAATGGAACTGAAATTAGGTATTCCGTATTTTCTTCATTTCTAACCCTTTCATGAACGATCCAGGACACATGATCTGGTTGCCAAAAACAAAAGTTTTTCGATTTTCATTCATTATGGTTTTCTTCAGTTTTTGATTTGATTTTCGATTTTTATAAGTATACAATTACGTAGAAGTGGTATATATAAGGATAACTATGAAAAGTGAGTCAAAAATGGGCTAAAAAAGAACAAAAAATGGGATCCTAAGATGCCAAAAATTACCCTCCCCGTCAAAGGGTGATGCACCGTCCAGCACGTGCGATGATGGTACTACAGTAACAGGCGGAGTGACAATATGGAGGTATGTGCCACCAAGTGGCACCACAAGTTGAGGGATGCGTGTGGTGTGTGCACTGCACACACCTTAAGCGGCGCGCTCTCCCACGATGGCAGAACTGCTGACACACGCACGTGACACACGCTGCATCCACCTAGGGTTGCGCACGCACGCCTCTACTACACGCACCTACTGACGACAGTGCACAGTACTGCACTAACGTCAGCTCTATAGTACTACTGACGTCAACACCAAAAAATGAAAAAATGTTAGAATTCCCATAAAAGTGCCCCGAGTCCTTTTTGGGAAAGTTTTCGAGTTTGGGAAATTTTTAAAGTGATTTTTTCAATTTTCTAGATTTATTACGTTAGTAATTGGATTCCATAAAAGTTTTTAAAGCATTTTAAAGCTAATTTTGAGTGCATTTTTGTACTCTGAACTGCACATAAAGGAGACACTTAAAGTTTTATATCTCGTATGGTATGTTCAGTATTCGACAAAGTACGATGGATACTCTCATTGAGATTTTTTATTTATAAAAGTCTTAATTAAAGTTTAAAAAATGTTTTCAACAATGATATGTGATTATTTCATTGTGAATATAGTTTTTACAATTATAATTAATTTTCACATATATTATGCCCATATAGAATGTGAGGATGACATAAAGTTGTATCTCTTATATTTGTGAACTTTTTAGGGTACTGATGAGAATGTAGTCACCAAAGTGGCCTTTCAAGTCAGTATTTTGGATTGTTTTGCTCATATGTTGGGGATGTCTCTAATCTTATGTTTGGTTATTTTGCTCAAAGGTGTTGGCTTTACATAGAGTTTTAAGATGTTTATAAAGGCATTAGATGGAGGAAAGTCATTACTTAAATGATCTATTTGCCCAAAGGTGGTAGTGTGATGAGAGTTGATGTTGTGGGAATCTAATTACATATATTATGTATTCAGCCCAAAGACATTTTATAATATGTGTGATTAGATTCTCAATAGAGATACTACTTTAACGCTTTAAATATCACTGTTGTCCTACATTTAAAATGATTTTTTACATTTTCTTTTCTATCTTATAGTCACCTTTTTGGTAAACAACAAGGTTGTCACAATTGAGACCTTAAATGGTTTTAATTTCAAGATTTGGAAGAAGGACATAGAGTTTGCATTAGAGATGACTGACGTCAGCATAGCGATGCATATCGAGAGACCTTCTCCACTTACGAATATCAGCTCCAAAGTTGATAAAGCAGCTATGACGGTCTGGGAGCGGTCAAATAGGATGTGTTATTTGACCATCACGAGGTCGATCCCAAATCATCTGCTGAGTGGATTACCGGATACGAATATAGTGAAGGAGCTCATGGATAGCATTTTCCAGAGATACAAGGTATTTCTCATGCAGAGCAAAGCACCTTGATCAAGGAACTATTCTCTATGAGATATACGGGAGAAGGAGGCAGTCGAGAGTACATCATTAGGATGGTACTCCTTTAGATTAGGTTGAAGGTGCTTGATGTACCAATTTCTGAAAATCTCATAGTGTATTAGGCACTAAATACTCTCCCTCGATAGTTTGAGATGTTGGCTAACTCCTACATCTCTCAGGATGAGACCTCGGACATTAATGCCTTCATTTCTTGGTGTGCTACAGCAGAGGAGAAGATTAAGAGTTCTCCTCATACAGTTATGTTTGCAGCTACTAGAGGTAAGGGAAATGCTAAGCCCCAACAGCTTATAAGTAAGGGTAAGAAACCCAAACTCTCTCTAAAGATTCAAACTGGATAGTCCAGCATTACAAATGGGCCATATGACCTAAAAGGTATGAGGTGCTTCTTCTACAAGAAGAAGGGGCATAGGAAATCTAATTGCGAGAAGTACAAGTTATGGAAGGTTAAGCAGGAACTGTCAAGTAACTCCTCGACCTTTGTGATTCATAAATCCAATGTAGCTATAACTACTTCAAGTTCTTGGTAGTTAGATAGTAGAGCTTCTAACCATGTTACTTCCATAATACAGGGGTTCATATCCAAGAGAAGGTTAACTAAAAAAGAGGAGAAACTAATGGTTGCAACAATGAAGAGGTGGATGTTTTGTATGTGGGAGATATAGGATCAAACCTCGATACGGGGTCTATATTAGTTTTACGAGATACATTTTATATACCAACTTTTAGACAGAACTTGATCTCTGTATCAGTTTTAGATAAGAAGTTTTTCATTTTGTATTTGATACTTCAATTGTAAATATTTCTATCAATACAAGACATATCAGAACTACCTTCTTATTCTATAGATTGTATAGAATGTGTTTAACTCCTCATGAAATGTATGCCTCTTCTTATATTGCCGAACTTGTTACTCGAAAAAGAGCCTTCATAAAGGAAACATCGTACATGTTGTGGTATAAAAGTCTTGGCCACATTTCTAAAGAGAGGGTTAAGAGATTGATAAAGAATAACATTATCCCAACTCTGAACTTCAGTGATCTAAAAACATGAATCGATTGTTGTAAGGGTAAGTTGACTAAGATAAGGAAAAAAGGAGTCAACTCGTACTTCTATTTTATGAGACCTCATACATACAAACATTAGTGGTCCCTATACAGTCACGTTATGCAATGCTAGATATTTTCTAACATTTATAGATGATTATTCCCGCTATAGTTATGTGTTCTGGCTTAAAGAAAAGTTTGAAATTCTTGATAAGTTTAAGATCTTTAAGACTGAGGTTGAGAACTAATTGGAAAAATCAATAAAGATAGTCAAATCTAATAGGGGAGGGGTATACTATGGCAGACATGGGGTTGCAGGATAAGAAAAGGATTCGTTTGCCAGGTATTTGGAATTAGTTAGAATAATGGCTCAGTTTACTATGCTAGGTAGTCTTGAGCAAAATGATGTGGCCGAAAGGCACAATTGCACCTTAAAGGACATGATGAGGTCAATGTAAAGTAGGACTAGCCTACCCAAATAACTTTGGGGTGAAGTTATCAAGACAACATTGTATATCTTGAATAGAGTCCCAAGTAAGTCAGTCCTAAAGACACCTTTTAAACTCTAGGTTGGAAGGAAGCCAAGTCTTACACACATTCGTGTATGGGGCTACCTTACTGAGATAAGGTTGTATAATCCTTATGAAAGCAAATTACAATCTCATTCCACTTGTTGCTATTTGGTAGGTTATCCCAACCACTCAAAGGGCTATAAATTTTACTATAGAAAAGGAGGGACCAGAATAGTGGATCGTAGACGGCTAAATTTTTGGAAAACAATGTCTACGATGAGGGAGGATCTTCACATCCTTCAAGAGATAGCAGGATGGATATTGCGATTATTTCATATCCGGTTCTCATATGGTAAAGCCCAGTGGATGTAGGTCCAAGTACTATGCCTATGTAAGCACAAGAACCTATACCTATTCAGAAAGAGGTTTCTGAGGTACAAGAACTTGTGCAGTTGTGCAGATCTACTAAAGAGAGGCAACCTGCTATCTCACCAGATTACATAGTCTATTTGGGTAAGCAAGACTATGACGTAGAATATGTTGTGGATCTAGTTACTTTTACAGAAGTCATTTCTGGACCCTATTCAAACAATGAAGAATGAAATGCAGTCTATGAGGTATGGGAGCTTTTTGATTTACCTTAACATTGCAGGCCTATCAGTTGCAAATGGCTATTTAAGACCAAGAAGGATACACAAGGTTAAGTGGAGTGGTTTAAGGCGCATTTGGTTGATAGGGGATTCACTCAGAGAGAAGGAGTTGACTTCAATGTTACCTTCTCTCCTATATTCTCGAAGGATGCATTTAGAGTGATGATGGAAATAGTAGCTCATTATGACATTGAGCTACATCAGATGGACGTTAAGACCACTTTCCTAAATAGTGACCTTTATAAGGAGGTCTATATAGAGCAACCTGAAGGATTTCAGGATCAAGATGCAACTAACAAAGTTTGTAAGTTGACTAAATCAATATATGGTCTGAAACAAGCTTCCAGACAATAGTACCTAAAGTTGTATGAGGATTTGACCTCATTCGACTTCATGGAAAACAAAGTTAAAAGATGCTTATACTATAAGTGTAGCATCCCACTCCCGCAGGATGTTACAATAAGGTTAGGGGAAGCAAAGTTATCGTTCTATTACTATACATAGATGATATCTTGCTCGTGTCAAATGATTTTTCCTTAGTGTGCAAATTCACCAGGATAGATCTCAACATTCATTAAGCCTCTCACAAAGAGCATACATTGAGCAAGTGCTATAGAGGTTTGATATGGCTAACTATAAACCTGTTGTAGCACCTATCTCTCATGGTGAGAGATTATCTTTGGAATTGTGTCCAAAGAATGAAGTTGAGAGAGAGGCTATGAGGAATGTCGTATATTCTAGTGTAGTTAGTAGTCTAATGTATGCCCAGGTGTATACTGGATCAGACATTGCATTTGTTATCGGACTGTTAGGTCGATATCTTGCTAACCCAGGTATGGACCATTAGAATGTAGTTAAATGAGTGTTGAGATACCTAAAGGGTACCAAAGATTATACGTTGACATAGAGGAAAGTCAACAATTTAAACCTCACAGGGTATACCGACTTCGATTTTGCTATATGTCCGGATGATTATAAATCCACATCGGGGTATATTTTTATATTGGCAGATGGTGCATTATCGTGGAAGAGTGTCAAGCAAACACTAGTAACTTCCTCAACCATGCATGCAGAGTTTATTGCATGTTATGGAGCTGTTACACAGGCAATTTGACTCAAAAACTTAATTTATGAGTTATCTATGGTAGATTCAATAGCTAGACTCATTCAATTGTATTGTAATAATCTTGCTGCAGTGTTGTTCAGTAATAACAACAAGAATATCACAGGGTCTAAGCATTTGGAGGTCAAGTAATTGACCATAAAGGAGTTGATTTAAAAGAGTGACGTTACTTAACCATAAAGGAGTTGATTTAAAAGAGTGACGTTAAAGTGGAGCACATCAGGACTGAGCAGATGTTAGTTGATCCTTTGATTAAAGGACTTCGCCACTAGTGTTTATTATCTAGTATGGGCGTATTAAAGTCCTTAGATAACAGTAGTAAGGGATCATTATATTTGCTCCTTAAAAGTTTGTATTTTTTGATGTATTATGACATTATGATTATTTATTAATATAGATGATTATCTTTATATCCTCAGCAATAACTGTTCTTATGTATGGTCATAATACACTTGAAAGTCTTAAGATTTATGTTGATCTTAAGTATTTAAAGGTCATAGGGCATATATAAAGATTAACCTTGAGCCTATGTTATTTTGACATATACAGTTTAGTATGGATATCCATAAATTTAACATGATATAAGGGATATAAGTTTTCTAATCCCATAAAGGTTCTCTAATACAGTTTAACATTAAATTGGAGAACATAAAG
Source organism: Erythroxylum haughtii (assembly GCA_025504935.2). Taxonomy (NCBI): domain Eukaryota; kingdom Viridiplantae; phylum Streptophyta; class Magnoliopsida; order Malpighiales; family Erythroxylaceae; genus Erythroxylum; species Erythroxylum haughtii. The sequence continues at coordinate 2,830,541 of JANSVB020000190.1, forward strand.
GTTTTCTCTAATGTTATTTAGCATTCAATGAGAGAAAAAATAATTTCTCTTCTACAGTTTAGCACAAAGTTGAAGAAATCAAGATCTACAAACGAAGACGATACACTTTAAATTATACAGGTATCGTCTTAGTTTATCACACTCCATTTTTTCATTCATATTAGTGAGGTATTAGATATTAGTGATTATATTGAACCTGTGTTATACATAACACGTGATTGATATTTTTTGGTATCGAAAACCTTACAGAACGGAATATTAGACTTTCATTACCTTTAGATCAAATGTTTTAATTTTTTAAAATTTGGTACTAGTGCAGTAGCGTGACTTAACCAATTTTTTAAACTATTTTTAAACTTGAATCATAACTATAATTAATGCTGGTCCAAATGGAAAAATGTAGGACAATTCTGTCATTCTCTATAAATTGGACAACTATTAATTGTATTTTCAGTTTTTAAATAACTTATTGGTTAAGTTACGTAATTCGATTCTAACAAAGGTAATAAAATGATCCAATAAATTATCTATATTAATAGGGCGAAGTATGGGAAGAAAAATGGATCCCAATTAGTGTAAATCGAACTCATATTGGGCTTGTGATAGGGAAGCTTGGTATAGAAGCTATATATAAAGGTTAAGGTCTCCTTCAGTTACTTATGTAATTCGTAAGCATGCGGATCTTCTGACCCGTTAAGAGTGCTCACTTCTTAAAGAAACTAAAGAAAGACGTTATTTGAGTGTCAGTGATCAACTTCCGCAAAAATCCTAAGAAAATTGGAGCTCGTTTTAGCATTGAAAATTACATCGGAACATAAGGTGGAACCAAAATCAAATATTTTATATTTTCTTTGTTTTTAACCCTTTCGATCCGGGATACATAATAAGATCTATCATCTGTGTTAGAATTCTCACTCGGTAAATACCGATATTTCAACCACCAACTAGTACCAACTAATATTAATCGGCGTCTTGAGTCAGTACCGTACCAACATTCTGAATATTGTTTTTCAATCAGTGCAAAATGGTACTTATGTCGTTGATTTGAAGGTCATAAGAATCGTAATATATCGTAGAGTATTGTAATTTAAAAACAAAATCTGACATAAATTGAGAATTCATTACCTTAGTCTAAGGTATTGATTGAGTGAAGATGGTGGTGAGGTCCAGTAAGTAACATCAGAATCTTCTCCGTGTACTCCCACAGTGAAGACATGATCGGACCAATCCCGCATTGGTGACAGACACGTCCCTGTCGATTGTTCTTCTACGTAGCAATTTCATCTTATTTTTGGACGTTGCAAATGGACCATATAATTACACTACGTTATTTTATATTACAAAGTTTTTCTGTACAAAGGAGTTTTGTCCACTTTATCACTTGTGTCATTATTGCTGAACGATACCTATTGCTGGAATTATGCGCTTTTCCTATTTCAAGTGTACTTGTATTTGTAATCTACATATTATTGCCACCACCAACTCTACTCTTGTGCCTCTTATCCGAAATCGTAACTTCTAGTACATGGAAATGTCAAAAAATGAAAGAAAGAAAAGATTGAACATCCATAATAGAGATATTTGTTTTTCTTTTGTATGATTTCAGATATATTGATAATTATGGGCCTTACAATTGATAATATTATCTCTCGTATATTTCATATAAAATTAAATGTTTGAAATTAAATGAATAATTAGATTTCATTAATTTCTAAAATTAAAATCCAAGAGATATGTATATAGATCAAATTACAAATTCTTTATAAAACTCAAAATGTAAATTCGCTAAATTAAAAATGTTTCAAGACCATTTATAGTTTGATAAAAGCTGCTATTGATGGATTTATGCAGAGTTGACGAATTTCCAAGAAACACATTGAAAGTTCTAAAAATTGAATTTAGTATTATATGACGAAAATATGATAAATTCCAACTTTTACATTTTAAATGATAAAGAGATAAATAAAATAACTATTGCAAAATATTATATTATAATTATAAGTGACTACAAATATTTGGGAAGAGATAACAAAAGGTACCTGTAGAAAGAATATAAATGTGAATACATAATCGATGAACTTCCCAAATATTTGTACTAACTTTGCTAAACGTTCTTTGCAGTTAATAAAGAGGGTCAAAATGAGGACTGTACGAAATATAAATTCACATTTTAAATAAATAATAATAAACATATAGTGGAATCATCAAAGAATAATATAGATTAAAAAACATTTGTAAATAATGAAGGGAGAGTAGAGATAAAAATTTAGCATGATATCTAAGGAGGCTATGCTTGGTTGAGGGTCTTATAATAGACTGGAATATCATGTAATATTATTCCATCATTTGGGAGAATGTTTTATAATTGAATGGAATGGAATGGAATGAAATGAGATGTAAGAGGAAGGTCTCATGTTACATCTCATTCTATCATAAACAATAAAAATAAAAAACCTCCGATTTGAGGAGTTTAGGATGGAATATAAAATGATAAACAACATTACACTATATTACATTATAAACCGTTCATCCAAACAACATTTCACTATATTATATTATGAACTCTTATATTCCTCCCAAACAACAATTTTCTAATATTATATTAATGTATATTCAATTCCATTATACAGTAAAACCTCTATAAATGAATATTTTTGGGACCTGAAAAATTATTATCTTATACGAGGTTATTAATTTATCGA
>JANSVB020000191.1:0-12709 GCA_025504935.2 Erythroxylum haughtii
TGCCCTTCTTTAACTATACTTCTTTAAAGTTCAAATATCACTCCTCAACACATTCTTAAATTATCTCTATACTATTTAACTAATTAATAACTTTTTTAATGTGCTTCTTTAAATATACTTCTTTAAAGTTTAAATACCTCTCTTTAACACATTCTTAAATTAGCTTATACAAAATTACAAATTAATAACTTTTTTTAGTGTCCTTCTTTATATATACTTTTTTAAGATTAAAATTTCACTCAATACATTTTTAAATTATCCTAAACAAAATAACTTCTCTAACTAAATTACTAATTAATAAAAATTTTGTTGCCATTCTTTAAATGTTCTTCTTTAAAGTTTAAATATCACTCCTTAACACACTCTTAATTATTTTTTAAAAATACATTTTCTATATTAAGTTATTAATTAATAATTTTTAATGTGCTTCTTTAAATATACTTATTTAAAGTTTAAATAAATATCTATTTTGTTTTGAATTTTGATCAACAAATACTAATATTTTTAATATCATAAAAAATTAAAATTTATATCTTCTACTTATTTTAGAAATTTACTATTTATTTCAATTATAATCTTTTCTCTTTATAGTTTACTAGTATATGAGAACTGGGAAGTGAAAAAAAAAACAAATTACTCCATGTTTTATTATTTTTTCCAGTCTAGAGTACTAAAAGTCTAAAAGTCATCTCTATCTTTTCTCCTCTCTTTCTCTACTTCTCTTGGACTCGTTACTCTTCTCTCTATTTATTCTCCTAATACCAAACCCCTAAAATCGCGATCTACTATAAGCTGTGAATTTGTGATTGTCTAAAAATAATATCCCTCCTCCTCTAGAACGTTACCCTCCTCAGTCAATCATTTCGCCTCAACAGTAGTGTTTTATTTACTCTCCTCCTCATTTCTCTTTCAATCTCCACCCTCCATTTCCCGAGTCTTCCATGGTTGCATCCTAACTTTTTAATCATTTTAATAGACCTTGCCATCGTCAGAGCTGCCTCACCTATATGCAACGGAGTGAGATGGAGCTAAGTGCTTGTATAGATTCACTGGATGTTATGTTAGATATGGAGGTATAAATGCATGTGAACTTGGATGTAGGATTTTTAAGTTTGATCCTTGTGATTTGGCGTTCCCTGTCATCTTTTTGGTGCTTCAACGTAAACAGCAGCTATTCATTGTCAGATAAGTAATTACTAGTTTGGGTGTTGGAGAAGACAAAGACTCATCTGATTCTTTAATGCATAAAGTGAAACCTTTACACACCTTTATACCCCTTTATTTAAACAATACATGAACATTTAGAAGCTTGCTTCAAAAGTTTCCTAGCCTTTTAATATGAGAATAAAAACCTTATCATCAATATCCCCAATTGCTCGACTAGGTCACTATCTCAGATGGCTACAAGCACCAATCTTTAAATTTGATCTTTTATTGGTATAAAGCTAGTTGAGTGAAATTATTTATTTTCATTTATTCATATACTGCTTTTTTACTTTTACTTTTTTTTCTCTTTTTTATATGTGGAGAAATGAAAATGCTCGATTAGAATTCTTAACTCAATACATGCACAAATTATACATAAAGTATCATAATGCAAATCAAGTATCCACTCTTAATTTTCAAAAAAAAAAGTATCCATTCTCAAAATTAATGAACTAAATTGAAATCAACCTAATCTTTAAAACTTATAATTATTTGCATAAATAAATCAAATCAAAATCACAGTCAAACTCATAATGAATTATTTTGATCAACATCATCTTTTTTTAGTTTCTCAAATTATTCATTATTAATAATTAGAACAAAATTAACAAGCTTGATTGCTAGGTCCCTCCCCAATACTTAGGTTGAACATTGTCCTTAGTGTAAAAAACATGCAAGAATAATGAAAAATAAATAAGGGGGTAATGATAATTGGTACTCCTTTAATAGTGAAATATTTTAAACTTTTTCCAATGTTATTAACTTCCATCCATGTTAGTCAAATATTTTCTACTATAAAGCAAGGGTTAATATTTCCTTTATAACCTGTGGAACTCTATCAAATCTTAAGTACAAAATTAGGACCAACAAACTAAAATGATGAAAATAACAAAACTATTAATGAAAATCCTATAACCTACTCATTCAAAACAAAAACACCTAATTGTTAAGTTGCCTCCCAACCAACACTTCTTTATGAGTCTTATAGCTGGACTTCTTAGTAAGTCTTCTTTAACCTGGATATATAATTAACAACTTGCTTCCACTCGTTTTTTCAAATAGAGGTTCATTATTTTTCACACCACATGTTGTAAGATAATATGGTATCAAATTAATAAAAATACGTAAATTCACTAATGCCCTTTTTAATAACAAATTGTCAATACAAAGGAATAATAAAACACTTTTGGATCTTTGATTGATGTTTACATTTTGTTATGTGGGAACTAGAAGCCTTCCATACTCAAAATGATTGTTGAAAAATCCCTAATAGCCTTTTTATTTGGATCCTCTTTTTCATCTTTCTATATCTTCTTTGCGATCTCTTCTTCTTTCTCTCTTAAACAAGAACATCCTTTTTTGTCTTCAAGTTCTCGCTCCTCTCCACTTTGTAAAGCTATTGTCCATATGATCCCTCAAATTTAACTTGGTGTATCTAGATAAATCATATAACTCTTTGGTTATATAGAGGGAAAACTCATTTGAAGTAATGTATTCCATAAGGACGTCAAGATGTTGACACTTCTTTTGTTGCGAATGTTCTAAAAATCCAAATGAAAAGTGACCATTCCATGTAAACTCATAATAATTGCTTCACTTTAAATTATAATTATTCTCATATGGTGTGTTTTAAGGCCATTTCTTTATGAAAATTAGGTGTGTCTATATATTATAGTTCCTGAAATTGATGATTAAGGTGATCACCCCCATAAATCTCACAACATGCCACAAATATTGATTAAGTTTCTTCATGTATGTCACCACGCACTCCATACTTATTTAAACAAAGCCACCATTGCTCTGCTACAAAAGTGAATGCCTTGCCACTAATAATGGTTCATGGAACTCTGAATTAATTGAAAATATTAGACTTTATAAAACCTACAACAACTGTATAATTACGATTCCTAGTGGCTTTTTCTACCACCCACATTCAAACATAATCAACTACTAAGAGTATATAAGAAAAACCATGAGATGAAGGAAAAAGGCCCATAAAACCAATGACATATATGTCAAATATCACAACTACAAGAATTGGGGTTCGAGGCATTTCATTTTATAAGAAAACACACCTGTCTTTTGGCATCTATCATAATTTTTACAAAACATATAATTATATCCAAACAAAGTCTCTCAATACAAACGAGTATTTATAACTTTTCTTGCAGTTGTCTAGTACACAAAATTTATTAACTTGATTATAGTAAATTTTCCACAAATACAACTAATCTAAACATAAAATTTTGCTTCATTCCTTATCTTTTCCTTCTTAAACTTACTAATATAGTTAAGTAAAGTTCTAGTAACTAAATAGTTAACAAGTTTTATATACCATGGAACAATAACTTTGCTCATTAGGAAATTTTTTTTAAATAGGTAAAATATCTTTATCCTTTGCTAATGTATTCAGGTGGTCTGCTAGTAAAGTTTTTGCTCCTTTTCAAGCACCTATTTCTAAATCAAATTCTTGAAGTAGCAAAATACATTATATCAATCTCAATTTAGACTCCTTTGCCAAAAGGTATTTGAAAGTTATATAGTTAGAATGCATAGTAATTTTAAAGACAAGAAAATAATATTTAAACTTATCAAAAGAAAAAACAATTGTTAAAAGCCCCTTCTTAGTTGTAGAGTAATAGCACTGTTTAGTATCTAATGTTCTTGAAGCATAATAGATGACCTGAATTAGTTTTCCAATCCTTTAGTCTAAAACAAATCCCCCTGCATAGTTACTAATATCACACATGTTCGCAAATGGTAGATCCTAATTTGGTAGCTAAATAATAGGTGCGCCTTTTCAATAATTCTTTGAGCTAGTCAAAAGCTTCTTAACATTCTTTTCCAAATTCAAATGGATCATGTTTTTGCAGCAACATACAATGGTATATCAATCTTGCCTTTTTTTTAATAAACCTACAATAAAACCTACATGTATAAGAAAAGACCAAACTTCCATAACATTTGTAAGGTAAGGTAAGTTCGTAATTAAATCCACTTTTGCCTTATCAACTTCTATACCCCCAGATGAAATCACTTGTCCCAAAATGATGCCCTGATGAACCATAATATGACATTTTCCGTTATTCAATACCAAATTGTTTTAATGCATCTTTTGAGAATCATAAATAAATGAGTTAAGAAAACATCAAAGAAATCTCCAAAAATAGTGAAATTATTAATGAATAATACAATAAAGTTAGAAAATATACTTTCATGAAAATGATATTCACCTAAAAGCATACGATCTAAAAGGACACATAAAGGTAGTATTTTCTTGATCTTCTTAAGCAATTGTTATTTGGTATTAACTTGAAAAACCATCCAAAAAGTAAAACATGATTTACCAATAAGTCTTTCTAACATTTGATCAACAAAGGGTAATAGGAAATGATCCTTCCTAGTGGCCAAGTTAAGGTTTGAAAATCAATGCACATTTTCCACCCATTATGCACTCTCATTGATACCAACTTATCATTTTGATTTTATATCATTATTAACCCAATTTCTTTGGCACAACATGAACTAGGCTCACCCACTCACTAGATAGATTATACCTATATACTAAAGTTTTTAAAATTTCTTTCATTTTCACATCTTTCATTGTTGGATTGAGTCTCCTTTGTGGTTCCTTAATTGGCTTAGCATTTTCTTCCAAACGAATCATGTACATGCCTATTGTTGGACTTATGCCTTTTATATCAACTAAGGTCCAACATATTGTAGTTTTTGTACTCCTTTAAAAGTTCTTCCATACTTTCTTCTCACCCTTTACTTAACTTTTTCGAGATGAGTGTAGGTAAGACTCTCCCTCAACCAAAAAGACATATTTTAGGTGATATGGTAAGGCTTTCAATTCTATGTTTAGAGATTGCAAAATAGAAGGAAACATTTTCTTGTGAGTTATAGTAATTTTAACATTTAATGTTTTTGAATGTGTTAACATTAATGATAATGATTCTATAACTTCATAAATTTCACCATCCTACTCATTTACCAACATTAGATCCAACTCATTACCAGCACTTTCTTCTTAAAAAATATCCTACACAATTGATTCCACAATACATCCATAAGATAAATAGAGTGAAAATCATTAGAGTACCTTATTGATTTGAAAATATTAAATTCCAATATCTCTCCATCAAACTCAACAATAAGTACCCCCATGCACATTAATTTTTGTTTTAGTCGTCTTCATAAACAACTTTCCCAAAAAAATTTGAATTTGAATGTTCTATGCTATCTCTATTCATTTTCAAGATGTAAATGTCCACTAGATAGTACAAACCATTAACATGAACTAAAACATCCTTTGGAACATCAATATGAAACATATAAGAAAGATCAACTAGTTGAACAATCGCATTAGTTTCTTACAAAGAATTCATATTTAAAGATTGATAAATTGAGTATGGTATGAAATTGATTAATGAACCTAAGTCTAGTAAGGGGTATTCAATTTTCTTATCACCAATGACAAAAGAAAGTGCAAAAAATACCTGAATCTTTACATTTTTTAGTAATTTTTTATCACAACTTGTTCATTCTTGCCCAAAATAATTCTCTCTTTATCCCCTAGCTTCCTTTATTTGTACATTGTTCTTTAAAAATCTTTGTATATTTTGGAATTTGTTTGATGGATTCTATAAGTGGTATATTGATATCCACTTTTAAAATTGTCTCTAAGAACTCTCTCTTGTATTCCTCTTTTTTTTTTTTATTTAGCAAACTTGTAAGTGGAAGGAGGTATATAAGCATTAAATGGTATATGTAAGGAAAAATTAGACTTTACCTTAGTTACATCTTAAACTGGAAATTCATCTTCTTTTTTCTTATGCTTTTCCACCTCCATTGGTAAGGGAGATTGAGATTGAATTTCCTATTCATCTTCTTTTTTCTTATGCTTTTCCACCTCCATTGGTAAGGGAGATTGAGATTGAATTTCCTTCCTACTTCTTAATATTATTGTACTCACATTTTCCTTAGGATTTACAATATTTTGTGACAACAATTTTCCTAATACTTGCATTTCTAATTAAAAGAGGTGGCTAATTAAATGATCTAATTTCCTATGCTCTGAAGGATTGTTCTTGTTTCCTATTGAAATTTTTTAATATTAGTGATAAATGCCTTAACAATTTCATCCAAAGATACACCTAAATTTAAGGGTTGAGATTGAGCATGTGTAGGTGCTTAAGGTTGTCTATTGAAATTTTCAGGTTGGCATCTTTGTTTTCCTTCTTGATTTATAAAGCTAAAGTTTGAATGATCCCTCCATCCTATATTATAATGATTTTAATAAGGGTTATGTTTCCATTGATCATGAATAAGAAATCCTCCTATTGCATTAACTTCTTGGATAAAGTCTTGTTGTAATATAGGACACACATCTGTAAGATGCCTAGAGAAATGAGCACATTCTTCACACTCGTGCCAATTGTAGTTAGCCTATATCCATTGTAAAACTAGAGTAGTCCAATATGGATTTTTATCATCAAAGTTAGTAGTAATTACCTTATTCATGCACTTAACATCTCTATTTATCCTTTTCCTAAATTATTGAGAATATTTGGCCAGGTTTGAAATTAATTATTTGGTCTCTTCTGGTGTTTGATTTACTAAATCTCCATCACTAGTGCATGTACCATACTTCTATCCATTGGTATTAGGCCTTCACAAAAATACTGAATCAAAAGTTATTTAGGAATCTGAAGGTTTGGACAGCTAGCATATAATTCGTTAAATATGCCCTAATAATTGTACAATGTTTCTCTGATGAATATGTTTATCTGATGAATTGTCTTACCCCACATATATCCTTTCTTATATTGACAGCTCGTGATACAAGAAAGAATTTCTCCAAGAATAACCTTTTCATTTCATTTTATATTGTCACTGAGCTAGAGGAAGATAATAAAGCCAATCCTTTGCCTTATCTTTCGATAAGAATGGAAAGGATCTCAGATTGATTTACTCTTATATTACTCCTTGTGGCTTTAATTTAGAACAAGCAATATGGAATTATTTCAAGTGTTTATGTTGATCTTCATCTGTAAAACCACAAAAATTAAGGAGTAAGTGAGTCAAACAAAATTTAAGTTTGAAAACTAGGTCAAATTAGATTTCAGTTTAAAATCTACCTTAATATTTGGAAATCTTATACATAAGGGTTGTTGATTCAAAATTTGGTGCAACTAACTCTTTGAACATTCTAGTATTAGGATTTATCATCTTTTCTTTAACTTTTTAGAAATTAGAATCTTCACTAATTTTTAGATCCATCTCAACTTTCAACCTTGAAGATGAATGCATTTTTCCTTAGTCTCTTTCTTTAAATGGCGGGCTATCTTCTAATTCTTTAGATTATATTACAATTTCACCTATTTGAGAAGAATGAGCCATACAGGATAATAGATTCACCGTAAACTATAAAATAAGGCAAATAAACTAAGAAACTAAAATAGTTCCTAAATGATGGCACCAAAATTTTAAAGGAGTTGTTGAAGCCTTTAAAATTAATTATGATTCACTAAACTCTTATAGTAGTTATGAAATTAGTTCAAATCTTAAGAAAACAAAAAGGTAGTTTCTTAATTTAAATTGATCAAGAAAAATGGGAGGTTTATGACTAATTAACTAATAAACTAAATTTAACAAGGAATCAAATATGTCAATTAAGTATTAAAGTGAAAAATTCAATGGTACTTAACTCTATTTCAAAGGAAGTATCTCATCTAATTATAATTTTAGTTGTTGGTCTAAAAAGGATAACTTTCATAATCAAGAAATTAGTCTAAAACCTATTAAGATAGCCATACCAAAGTTTAATTTCTTTAAATTAATTGATTCGAACTCAATATTCAAATCAAAACTTATCAATAAATTGATTAGGCATGATAACATTCCATATCAATTAAATGATGGCAATAAGCTTAATGAAAAACTAAAACCTAAATTAAATAGTTGAGATAGTTACAACTATTTAATTTAGTTTTCTTGTTTTTGATAAGTTAAATATGCATATTCACCAATTACCTATTTGTTATTTATACCTATCATTTATGACAATTACAGATTAATTAATTTATGGATAATAATAATAGAATAATCAACATTAAATTAATTTGTTAGATTAGTCAATATTAATCATTTATGAAATAAAAGTGTAACACCCACATGCCCCATGGGAGGATATGTAGATGCTACACAAAATAGAACAAAAATAATCCAAAACATACCAAACATTCGTTACATGCATTTCCAGAAACTCAAGCAAACATACATTGCATATCATTAGATGTTATTTTATAAACAAAGCATAATATACATCATATATAATGAACTTATCATAATATTTGTCATATATATTAAATCCATCCTGTAGTAAGGTTATTTAAATGATTTATAGGATATTACAAACCTTATCCACAAATATACAAAATGTCTCATTACATTAAATACAACTCAAAAACAAACTCAAATATACATCTTGTCAAAACAAAATACATCCTCTTTTGGCCACTGTGGTAGTCCTTGTCCCAGTCTTTAACCTTCTTATCAAAATCTACACGGAGGTAAAACCACCGTGCTAAGCATATAGCTCAGTGGGGAATAACTAAACAAGATACATAATGGTGACTGTTTCTAACAGTCACCGACCACTCATATATACAGATTCAAATCACATCACAACAATCTTTAACTGTTCATAATATAAAGTAATCTAAACATTATGTCTCATAACAGAATATGATTCATCAATCAATACAAAACATTCTTGCGTCAGAACAAAACTCATAATTATCATAATAGAATGTACAAGTATCAGAATTGAATATCAGAATAGCATATAATCCTTTCAGATCAAAATATGACTTATATTAGAACATAACTTGTTTTTATCAAAACTGAACATGTATCAAAATACAAAATAAGTTATACTACTAATCCCTTTTACAGAAGTGGGTAACGGGACCAAAACAAAAGATACCATGATTGGTATCTGAAATAGTAGAGACTAATGTCTCATAAATCAGGGGACACTGTTATGTCAAATATCAGGAGACACTAAAGTGTCAATATTAGGAGACACCGAAGTATCAATATTAAGAAACATCTGGGTTTCACAGGATTAGCTACAGACCCTTCTAGGCATGCCTATTTACCCACAACTAGGACTCAACAGTTTTAAAACGAATCATTTTAGATTTCAAATTTTCATGTAAGTGATGTAGTGCATAACATATGACCTTATTCATTTGATCAAACTTAATATGCCTTATAAATACAAACATATGCATTAAAGCATCAATAAATGTATTGAATCATCACACATTCTGTATATTCACACAATTAAAAAGCACTTCAATCCTAATTATCAAACTCCTCGGACATTTGATGGTCTGAAATTATCACAATATTGGAATCATATAACGGTAAAATAAAGCATAAGTATGAATTCATAGGTGAATTATTTTGGTGGAGATGCTTCAATGAAGGTTGCAGAAACTTCTTGCAAGTTTAACACTTAAGTTACTAGGTCTCCTAACCTTGTAGGAGCACATCACCAATGCATGTATCACATTTTTCCTCCCTCTAAGCTACCAAATGTCATAAACTTATTAGGCCATTTGTCAATTAATCAATATTGCCAAATGTCATTCAATTATACTACCATTTGTTCCTTATTTACTCATGCCAAATGTCACTAAATGTATAGGCTTAATCATTTCAATTTTCACGTACCAACTTATCTTGCCACTTGACAATTTTCCTAGTCCAAATGTACATTTTAATACCTCAATTCTCTAATGATATCAATTAATTCCAAGTCACTAAGTATAATCCATTAAACCAAATTTTAAGTCATATGAAATTCTCAATCATCTCACAATTTTTAACACCTATCGTACATGTACTTTCATGAACATGTAACATTCCATCTAGGGTACAATTTTGGGCCTTACAATTCTCTCCCCCAAATTCATACTTGATAAGAATAGTTGTAGATACTAAGCCCTCATAGTTGATTTCAGTTGTACTTAAATTTCTTACACAGGAATCTTATGTATATCATCAGACTGATATCTTGTCAACATAGAATCATGAAACACATCATGCAACTTAACCAATTCTTTAGGAAGAGCTAACTGATAATTTATCATACTAGTCTAATAACTATTGTACACATACATCAAATCTGAATTATACCTCCTGAACATTCTGGCATAGAATACCTTGTGGATCTATGTCCTTTTATCAATAGCAATAGTGTCATCTCATAATCAAGAACTCAATAACATAATTTGGATACTTTACAACAAATAAAGTACATGCACTCTTTATAGTATATTCAGCTTCTTGTGCCTAAGTCTCATACTTATCCGACTCCAATATTTACATCTGATTCATTCAACACTCATTTGTTCCTATAAATGGAACATTTGGTCTATATGATACAATTCAGTGAAAGTTATCATACAAGAGATTTCTTTTCTCAATTATCTATACTGTTCACGAAATCCTTATCAGTCAACTATGTTCGTTGTTGCTCTTCAACTATTTATAATATTTCAATAAGATCATTTCATATAATTAGAATGTTCTATATACTATCAAGATTGTTACATCTTACCTAAAGATTTATTTTCAAAAGTTCACCAATTAATATCTTACGTGGATGATACCTTGACCTCAATTACTATCATATCCAAGCATATAATACATATGTACATCGTAATATCATTTGCCAAAGCAACCCTATTATCAGATGTACACTTATCATAACTTATCAACTTAATTATGAGGACTTCTACATATATCACTATCATTTACTTCATCTTACTTAGATATGTTCTTAATCAATTCATAAATACAAGATACATAACCATCATGAAATTCTACTATCAAACCAAATGTTATAACCTTATACTGAACCACTAACTCTGAACATGATACCTAAACAACCATTCCAGTACCAAGTTCAACATTTCAAGGTAATAGAAATTTTGGCTTTTTTTCAACTTTGCTTGCACTTTTATTCTCATCACTTTTACTTACATCTCCATTCTTTTCTCAATCAAATCCATGAAAATATATTTACTTCCACATCAATTTAAAGGCAAACAACCACAACATAATACTAATCTCATATTCTTTAATACAATCATAAATACAAATACACTGGCTCTATATCTAACATGTCGAACTATATACCATCTCCTATATCAGGATATCAATAAACTTTCATTTCTCACACTCTAATAGATCATCATTCATCTTGATTTACCCAAGAGGGTCCAGATATAGACAGAAGAGATCGCACACGAGTATTAATCTCACCAACCTCATGGGATCTTTCCATACTTAATTCTAAAACTGAAACATGGGAAAAATCGCATTAGGAAAAACACAACTCTTATATCTAAGTACAAGCAATATTTAAGCGTTGGTTAAACCAGACTTGCTTAAACCATGCCCTGATACCAAACAATGCAACACCCACATATCCCCTAGGAGGATATGCAGATGCTACACAAAATATAACTAAAATAATCCAAAACATACCAATCATTCCTTACATGCATTTCCAGAAAGTCAAGCAAATATGCATTATATATCATTAGATGTTATTTTATAAGAAAAACATAGTATACATCATACATAATGAACTTATCAAAATATATGCTATATATATTAAATCCATCCTATAGTAAGGCTATTACAGATAATTTATAGGATATTGCAAACCTTATCCACAAATATACAAAATGTCTCATTATATTAAATACAACTGAAAAACAAACTCAAATACACATTTTCTCAAAATAAAACACATCCTCTTTTGGCCACTATGGTAGTCCTTTTTCCCAGTCTTTAAACTTCTTATCAGAACTTACACGGAGGCAAAACCACCGTGCTAAGCATATAGCTTAGTGGGGAATAACTAAACAACATACATAATGGAGACTGTTTCTAACAATCGTTTATGTTGGACCCCGAAAATTTTTGTTTCTAATTTATTGATTATTTGTTTAATTATTTATTTATGATTTATTTAATTGTGTTATTTTTAGTTTTAATTTTATTTTCTTAGAATTTAGTTATTAATTTAGTGGGCATGAGTAGAAATTATAATTTTGGATAGAAAGATTAGAATTAAATTAGAGTATAGTATGGTGATTAATGGATTAAAGGAGTTAGTAGATCAAATGAAAGAAGGGTAAAAATTAAAAGGACAACCAAGGGATATTTTCGGAAGAAAAGGATAAAATGTGTCTTGAATAAGAAAGAAGAGAAGAAGAAATCGTTAGAAGAAAAGCAGAGAGGATAAAAACGTAGAGAAGAAAGAAAGAAGAGAAGAGAGTTGTGAGAGAAGCTAGGGAAGTAGAAAGAAAACGTTGAAGGAAAAAGAATCAAGCTTGTCTAAGGTAAGTTTATCTTTCTTTCTTGCTTAGGTAGAGAAAGAAGTAGAGAATGGGTTGTGTTGAAAGAAGATGAG
>JANSVB020000191.1:68065-79228 GCA_025504935.2 Erythroxylum haughtii
AACGACGCCTGTTGGTGGGTCCCACAGGCGCCTGTCCATCCCACACGCAACTGTCCAATTTTTAAATGAAACGGCGGCGTTTTTTTGATTAGACAGAGTTAGACAGGGTTAGCTTAGACAGACGATCCGAACCCCCTTTTTTCTATTTGAACTTATGAGCCAAATTTGACAATCTTTCATTAACCCACAAAACAACTTAAGTACAGGTGATGACTTCTCCTTTTCGTCGTTTCTTAACGCTGATTGCTTCTGGTTCGAAGCAATCCAAGCAAAAGGGAGCAGGGGCCTATCAGAACTGGAATTAATGAACTCTATCTCAATGTTTCTCACAACAGAGGTTTGTTCAAGAGCTCCTTTTTTCTGTTTGAACTTATGAGCCAAATTTGACTATCTTTCATTAACCCACAAAACAACTTAAGTACATGTGATGACTTCTCCTTTTCGTCGATTCTCAACGCTGATTGCTTCTGATTCGAAGCAATCCATATCTTCAAATCCCAAGTTTCCTTTGAATTTGGGGAGGAGGAATAGGAACGTAATTCCAATACCTCATAGAACTATCCCTCATCTCAATGGTAAAGACTTGTATTTTGTTTATGTTGATTATAGTCATGTTATTCACTCTGATTGGAATAAGCTTCGTCTGTTGGCGACCCATTTGACGCCGTGTAGAGTCAAGCATGTTTTGTTGAAGATTCGGAAAGACTATGTTCTTTCTCTTGAGTTCTTTAACTGGGTCAAAACCCTGAACCCTAATTTCCATACCTTGGAGTCTCATTCCATCATTCTCCATATTCTAACCAAAAATCGTAAATTTAAGTCTGCGGAATCCATTTTAAGGAGTCTTCTCATATTGGGTTCGGTTGATATGCCTGATAGGCTGTTTGAAGCAGTCCTTTATTCTTATAGAATGTGTGATTCTTCGCCTCGTGTTTTTGATTCATTGTTCAAAACTTATGCTCATATGAAGAAATTCAGGAATGCTTCAGACACTTTTGCCCAGATGAAAGTCTATGGATTTTTTCCCCCTGTTGAGTCTTGCAATGCCTATTTGAGCTCATTGCTTGATTTAAGAAGGGCAGATATTGCTCTGGCATTTTATAAGGAGATGGGGAGATGTAGGATATCAGCAAATGTCTACACTCTAAACATGGTGATGCATGCTTTTTGCCAACTAGGGAAACTTGAAAAGGCTGTTAATGTGATGAGGGATATGGAGACCATGGGAATTACTCCTAATGTTGCTTCTTTCAACACTTTGATTGCAGGACATTGCCATAGGGGTCTTCTAAATTTGGCTATGAAGCTTAAAAACATGATGGGAAGGAATGGGGTGGAGCCAAATGTGGTTACTTATAACAGTTTAATTTATGGGTTTTGCAAAGAAGGCAAACTGCAGGAAGCCAATAAAGTCTTTAGTGAAATGAAGGTTATGAAAGTAGCTCCTAACACTATAACATACAATACTTTGATAAATGGCTATAGTCAAGCAAGTAACACTGACATGGCTGGTAAGGTTTATGAGGAAATGTCTCAAAATGGTGTTAAGGCAGATATACTAACTTACAATGCCTTGATTTTGGGGCTATGCAAAGAAGGAAAGATTAAAAAAGCTTCCTGTTTGGTTAAAGAACTTGATAAGAAGAACTTGGTCCCCAATGCTTCAACTTTTTCGGCACTTATTAGTGGGCAGTGCATAAAGAAGAACTCTGACCGTGCATTCCAGCTGTATAAAAGCATGGTGAGGAGTGGTTGTCATCCAAATGAGCAAACTTTTAACATGTTGATATCGACCTTCTGCGAGAATGATGATTTTGAGGGGGCTTTGTATGTGTTGACTGAAATGTTCAGGAGATGTATGACTCCTGGATCAGAAGCACTTTCAGAAATATACAATGGACTTTGTAGATGTGGAAAAGATCACCTGGCAATAAAACTTTGTGGTGAGATGGAAGCTATAAATCTCATGCCAACAATTTTTGACAAAGCTAAATGTTCCAACTTGGAGACTCGAGAAAGGGAATAAAAGATTTGAGGATCATTCATGAAATGTCTAAACTCCTGTTTTGGATGTTATTTTCGCATGTTCAGCACAGTTTTGGTTATCATGCAAAAGGTATCTGTTTCAATTTAAAACTATTAAGAAAGCTCATCTTTGATTCAAAATGAATTTATATATAATCAGAATTATTTATTGGAAAAGTTATTTATCGGCCATAACCTGGTACATTCAGCATTTCTAAAGACCCTTTTGTACATTGTTTGATGTAGATTTCTGAAATTGATTAGATATGCTAATTTAGTATACATTGTTGTGAGGGCAAAGTTTTCTGTTTAGCTGCCAATTTTAGATTGTCTACATTAATGTGTTATGATTGTTTGTTTCATGGAGAAGGTAGTTAGTGTTAGGCCTTAGTTCCCTCTTGACACGACTATTTATCAAAGGGTTTATTCAATTTAGATTTTTCTACTTAAGGAATCTTTGATGTTGGAAGAGGAAAAAGAAAGAAGTTAACTGTTTGGTATTTGCTCCAAGAGGTCACTCAAGGAAACCTTAAAAGTTGCTCTAATATGTTTCTTTAATTCTTTTTCTTCTTATTATCTTGGAAATGCAAATAACCCTGTTTAATACTTGTTCACCAAAATATATTATAATTGAAAATTTTTCTCCCCAATGAACTCCATTGCATAGCCCCTCCATAAGCTTGATCAGATTGAATTGTAATTGTTTGACTATTTTGACCTTTATATATATATATATATATATATATATAGATATCTTGTATCTATGTACTTATTTTATTGTCTTGATGTTCATATACTAATGCTTTTGAAATTCAGTTTTAGCCTTACTATTTTACTGTAGCTTTTTAAACTTTTTGACATTTTTTCTTCAATATTTTGGCATATCTATTTCTCTGTGTCTCTGTGTTGCCACCTAGTACTTTTTCACTCTATCCTTCAATTTCCATTTATGTTTATTGACCATTAGTCTCTATGTCATCAAAGCTATTATGCTATAACGTTTGCACCAAAGTATAGGTATCAGATCTTATCGTTTTAGAGTCTTAAAAAAGAACCTTAAAATTTCTAGTGAAACCCTTAATGGGATTAAGAGTTTGTCAGTTAACTTTCATATCAGCTTTGATGTGACATTTTTTAATTTTTAAGTGAAACCCACAGTGCTATATAGATTTCTCAGAGTCAATGCAGTTCCTCTCATGCTTTCTATCCTTATCTTGATCTTAGGTTCACGGTCACATAGGTGGTCGGAGCCAGAGGGTATGTTAGACTCAGTGGGATGAAAGAGTTGGGAGAGGAGGAGTTCCTGATGTTTCGTTTGCTGTTCGACCTCTTCTTGACAAGGTTGGAGTGCTAATTGGTTTCTTGGGCTTTGGTCAAGACGACTGGTTTTCTAAGGTTATTGCAATTTGCTTGCATGTCAAAGTGGCCGAGTCAGAGAAAAAACTTAATTTCTGTTCGAGTAAATGTTTAGAATCTATCGGTCAAAGTGAGAATGATCATAAAACTCCGGATGATGAGGTTTAAATGAGAAATTGTATATCAAATTTAAGTAGATATCTGAATGAAGCATCTAAAGGGCAAGGGGGGAGAACTTTTGACATTTTGAGATGCTGGAAACTACACAAACCTAGCACTTGATGTATTTCTAGTTCCTTTACCTGGGGTAATTTCAAAGGCAGTGTTTGACACAAGTGTTATGTTGTTCCATAACTATTGAATCATCTGATGGGCATGAGTTGTTTTCATGTAGTTGAAGAGTTTGGGCGTGAGTTGTGATCGTCTGGTTGAAGAGTACAAGACTAGTTTCCCATTGCAGCCTTTCTTTATGAATGCTTTAGAATATTAGTATCTAACTTGTATTAATTTATTTACACTTTTTTTAAACGAGACTTTTTTGTTTTACCTTTACAGAGGCCCCAAGTGGCTAACTATACCTAATACCCACCCTTTCATACTACCAAGCCTCACACTCAAGATTAAGAAGATGTAGGGCTTTGAGCCAAATTTTGCATTGAGGCTTCCGAATTGGATCTTCATAAATGTTTTGGGGGCTTGAAAACAAGAACCGAGAGAGCAGGGAGGGGACATGGAGCATTGTTTCCTCGCATCGTGGTTATTCAATCTAGAAATGACGGGAACAAAAAGACAAGACGTTACTAGCTCTTGCGTTAGAACACAGAATTAAATTGTTTATTTTATTTTTTCTGTACATACTGTATCATTATAATACATGTGTATGGCTAAGCTATACTCCCTTTTTTACATGTAACGAATTCTATTATTACAGCTGATATATATGAAAAGCGTGAGCATACGTCTCTATGTGCCTATCATTCCATTCATTGCGTAGTCTTTTTAACTTGATATCAGAGCATTTCATTCTTCAATAGCATCTTCCACATCTTTTGTTATTTCTATCCAAACTATCCACACCTCCAAAACATACTCTCTGTTTAATTCTTCCAGCCAAACAACTTCTATCAAGTTGGAGAGAGGAAACTAGCTCGTGTGGGAATCAGTTGTCCTACCACTTATTGAAGGAAACCTCCTCGAGTTACATATCAATTGCTCTGCCTCGTCGATACATCTTTGAAGGAGTAGAAATGACTCCAAATCCAATCTTCGAAGAATGGTATGCTATAGATCAACGTCTAGTTGGTTGGTTATGTAATACAATGACCTAAGAAGTTGGAACTCAACTGTTACATTGCCACATAGCTCGTGATCTCACCGGTGCGTCAATGAAATCACGTGTTATGGTCAAGTTGGAGCTTCATCAAATACGTAAAAACTCAATGAAGATGGATGAGTATATCAAGTAAAATGAAAAGTGTCACAGACCAGCTCATACTGGCTGGAGCTCTTGTTGCAATAGAAAATCTTATTCTCCATACATTAAACGGTCTTCACTCAGACTATAATGCTATTGTAGTAAAGTTGGTTGATCAACCTAACTTTACCTGGATTGAAGCACAATCTGCTCTCCTTCTTTTCGAGAGTCGTTTGGAGCAACTCCACCATTAATTGACTCTATCTGTTTAACCCACTGCGAATGTTGCTCAACGTGATGACATTAATAATCAAACCTCAAATAATACCATCAAGCAAGGTTCCTAGAGAGGATCACATGGAAGTTCTTGAGGATGTTGAGGTCGAGGAAACTGAGGAGGCTTCAACAATGGAAATCGACCATACTGTCACCTGTATGAAAAACTAGGATATGTGGTAACAAATTGCTACCATCGTTTCGACAGAAATTTTCAACCTCCATCTAACTTTGGTCATGATTTTGGGAACCATTATGCTCCACAAGATTTTTATGCTAACTCATCAGAAGGGTACCATGCTCATCCACAAACAATCTTTGATCCATCAAGGTATATGGACAACGGAGCAAACTATCATGTAACTCTATATGCTGATCAATTGGAGAATGTCAATCATATAGGTAAGACTCATCTCTATACTTACACTAGAGAACCAACTTGCGTAGTTGGAATAGATTCTACATCTTTATCTGTATCTAACTCCAGACTCCATCTTAAAGATGTATTGCTAGTTCCTTTTGCAACTAAAAATCTTACGAGTGTTAATAAACTCACTAAGGACAACCCAATTGATGTTCATTTTACTAATGACTGTTGTGTTGTGAAGGGCAAGAAGATAGCTCGTCCTCTAGTACCCGGGATAGTAAATCAAGGAATGTATCAGATGTCTGAACGTGCTTCAGTGGCTCAAGTTCATATCGCGACACTTACACATAAATAGAAAGAATTCTTAAAATGACACTACAAGCTAGGACATCCCAATGATAGAGTTCTAAAACAAATATTGAATAATTGCAATGTGAACATTCAACATCTGAATTTTGTTTGTGAAGCATGCCAATATGGAAAATCAAAATAGTTCTCATTTTCCAAATTTGTGTCTTATGCTTTTATTCCTTTGGAGTTAGTTCATACAGATCTTTGGGACCATCACCAGTTCAATCAGTAAGTGGCCATCGTTTCTATAATCATTTTTTCGATGATTACAGTAGATATACCCAGCTATATCCACTGAAACACAAAGGTGAAGCTGTGTATGCATTTAACTTATTTCAGGCACTAGTTGAAAACTACTTTAACACAAAAATCAAAACAATACAATATTGTGACAATTGAACTGAATACAGACCCTTCGTGAGTATTACACAAGTAGTAGGAATTGAAATGAGGTTCACCTACCCTTATAGTTCTGCACAGAATGGGAGAGTAGAACACAAACATTGGCATGTTGTTAAGATGAGTTTAACATTACTAGCTCAAGCTTAGTTACCCCTCATATACTGAGTAGATGCTTTTCAAATGGCTGTATATCTCATCAACCGGTTACCAACACCTACGCTTGAAGGATTAACTCCTCCGTTTCAGCTTTACGACATAGAACCTAATTATAAAACCTTGCAACCTTTCGAATGTGCATGTTATCCTTGTCTAAATCCATACAATAAGCATAAGTTCTAATTCCACAGTCAGAACTCCAAATAAAGAAATTACCCGTAATCTTAAGAGCAGTAACATTACAGAATCTCTAAACAATAACAAAGAACAAGTTGGCTCAATGGATAATTCTCCAACAGCTATAATCTCCTCACATAAGCCTCATTTATCAAGTCACAAGTCTTCTTCAACAGATGGATTGAGCTCGAGTGGGCAAAGCAGAAGTGAACAGGAAGCAAGATCGATCCAAACAAACACACAACCAATGACTACATGAGCAAAGGATGGCATATACAAACCCAAACATCCATTTGTTGGGTTACTTCACTTAGAAAAATCTATTTATTTAGCTCAGCTCACAGAACCTCGAAATGTCATAGATGCCCTGACCTTATTATACTGGAAACAAGCCATGACTGATGAATTCACAACCCTTCAGTGAAATAAGACAATAAGACATGGATCTTTGTTCCTTACACCAGGACACAGAAGTTAGTTGATTGCAAATGGGTTTTCAAAAACAAACTTAAACTAGACGGCTCCATTCTCAAGCACAAAGTCAGGCTTATTGTAAAGGATTCCAGCAGGCACTGGGAATTGACTACAGATAAACGTTCAGCCCTGTGGTAAAACTAACAACAATCCGAATTGTTCTCACCATTGTTGTTACCTACAATTGGGAAATTCGACAATTGGACATTAATAATGCATTCCTCAATGGTTTTCTTCAAGAAAATGTTTACATGCGCCAACCGAAAGGCTGCTGTGATCATCGACGTCTAAATCATGTGTGCAAACTGATAAAAGCAATTTACGAACTCAAGCAAGCACCTCGTGCTTGGTTCAATCGACTACGCCTGACATTATTGAGTTGGGGATTTTAGAATGCTAAAAGTGATGTATCACTTTTCTTCTTACGTACGACGAAGCTCACATTTTTTATTCTCATATATGTCGATGATATACTAATCACCGATAATGATCCCAACCACCTAAAGTCTCTAACTCTGAAGTTGAACAATTTATTTTCCGTGAAGGATCTTGGTCTCGTATACTATTTTCTTGGAATAGAAATCTGCAGAGATAATGTAAGCATTCATCTGAATCAAGCTAAGTATACCTTTAATATCTTGAAAATTTTTAACGTGATGGACTGTGCACCAGTACCAACTCCAATGGTCACTGGACATCAGTTTACAAAAAATGATGGAACACCCATGAAAGATCCATCTCTTTATCATCAAGCTATTGGACAGTATCTTATCACCACCAGACATGATGTAGCTTACTCAGTGAATAAACATAACCAATTTCTATTTCATCCCACTGGCACTCACTTTCAAGGAGTAAAACATATTCTCATATGTCTTAAAGGTACTTGCCAATTGGGTCTACGGATCAAGCCTTTCAAATCTCTTTAGGTGACTGCATTTATTGATGCAGATTGGGCCACAGACATTGATTCAAAAATGCATGGCTGCTGTTTGCGTATATCTTGTAAGTATGTTGGTTTCTTAGAGCTTTCATAAATAAAGAGTTATTGCTCACTCAAGCACAGAGTTTGAATATCGAGCTCTAACAGATGGTGCAGCTAAAGTTTGTTGGACCAATGGTGGCTAACAAATTAAATCCTACTTATGTTTTGATAATAATAAAATGTATAGAATTGGTTAAGAAATTTATTTCAGGAGTTTTGGATTGAAAGAAATCTAAAAGACATTATAAATCATTGAGGAATCAAGAAGGAAACAATGTCAACATGATTTAGACATTAAAAATGAAGATTATGGGAAGATTTGATTAAATGTATCCGTTGGAATCAGCAACAAGTCGACTAAGTATTTCATAAGTCGACTAAGAATTAAGGATCATCAGATGGGGGTTAAAACAAGTCGACTGATATGTTGCAAGTCGACTACAAATCAACTGAATAGGAACACTAGTCGACTATCATGTCACTAGTCGACTTATCGAGGAGCAAAGCTAAAGCCTGCAGTGAAATATGTTAACACTAGTCGACTATAACAGCTCGACTAGTCGACTAACAGGTAGAGCTGGACAAGATTTATCCGAATCATTCACAAATGGAAAGGAGAAAAATTAAGCAACGTTCATAAGAATTTATGCAACGGCTAGAAAGGATTTACAACGTCTATATTCCTCTTAAAAGCTCCAGATAAATAGTGGTGCATCAAGGGATCAAGACACTGAAGTTTAACAAGCAAAAGAATCCCACTATTGTTCCAAATTTGCTCCATATTGCTCTTAGCTGTTTCAAATTTGTATTGAGCATTGTTCTTTCATCTTTATCTCATTATTCTTGTGAAGTTGAGTGATTAGAGGAGAATCACTTGTGAGGTAGGATTTGTGTCGGAAAACAAATCAATTGTAAAGGTAGCTTGAGCCGGAAATCAAGTGGTATTGTAAGAGTTCACACTAAACTAAAAAATGTGTAGTAAAGTGGTTTTCAAAATCCTAAATGGGAGCTTAGGTAGAGGACGTCGGTCTTAGCACCGAACCTCTATAAAAACATTGTTTGCTCTTCTTCCCTACTATTTACATTTAAATTTATTTAAAATTTTTTTGTGTGAATTAACTTCTGATTTTATTGTAGAATTTTACAAAAAAGCTTTAAAGATCTATTCAACCCCCTTCTAGATCATTTACAAAAATGTCACCACACATTTGTTTAGTACATTACAGATAATAATACTGTAACTTAAACATGAATTTACGAGGTTTTCTCCAATTTGAAAAAATAATTTAGCAAGTTTAAATTAGTAAGTTATTTAAAATATGTTGGAAAAACTT
The DNA here is from genome assembly GCA_025504935.2 of Erythroxylum haughtii. Classification (NCBI taxonomy): domain Eukaryota; kingdom Viridiplantae; phylum Streptophyta; class Magnoliopsida; order Malpighiales; family Erythroxylaceae; genus Erythroxylum; species Erythroxylum haughtii. The sequence goes on from JANSVB020000191.1 coordinate 77,383, forward strand.
ATTGACTATAAAATATAAAATGATAGTATTAGATATCAAAAACTTGATGATGCAAATAGCATTTTATATGAATAACAGAAAGTCTTATGACTTATGTGAGATGAAATATAAAGTATAATTTGTATCTCTTAATAGGATGGATATGATATTATATTTCTTGAACGATTGAATATGAGTAAAAATCTAATAATCTTTTCTAAAGTGTTTTTATCCCTAATTAATAGGATTTATATTCTTGCTCGAACATTTGTTAATATAGAAAAAAACTATAAAGCACGCTTGTTAAGATATTTCACAAGGATTCTAAAGCGACTCTATGTGCTTGTATGTCAAATTAAACTTGACAATCTAAATTGAATTCTATTAAATTATTTTCTCACACTACATACGAGTCACTAATTATTCATATGAATCACATACTTTATCTAGAAAAAATCATAATTGTATTGCCAATCCATAGATGAGTGTTAGAAAATCTAAGATTTTACATTATTAATTCAGGATGGCACCTCTATTAATTTAGGCTCAGGCCTAACTGGGTCCTAGGTGGGTAGGTCCAGACTGAATTGATTTTCTGTTTTTTCAATAAAAAATTTCATAAACAATATCATTTTGCTCAAATCAACATCGTTTGTTCTTTGTCTATTGAGCCTTAGATTGGGTTGGTCAACCTAAGCCTGGTCTATTGACTTCAGGCCAAGTCAAGTCGAGCCCGGACTCAATTGACAAAACCTATTATTAATAAGGTAAATTATATTTAAAATCTTAAAATTTATTTGATTTTGCAATACTATATAAAAATATAAATAAAAATCTTGAACTTTTAATTTGTCGTAAAAATAGACCACGGTTAACTATTCTATTAATGGTGTTGATGAGGTATATCATGTAAACAAAACTCTTTACATATCAATAATTATGTAATATATTAAATAATTATAATTGAAATAATTGAAAAAGAAAGAAAAAAGTAAGTAGAGGGTCTACTTTTTTTAAATCTCAACTACATTTTACTTTGATGAAGTGATGAAATGGTGTACTAATGTCAAATTTAGTGTAGGCCAATTTTAGCTGGAGTTGACCGGGTCACGAGCCGATCATGGGCGGGTTGAGCACGGCCTAGCCTGGCACAACCTATGGCCCGATCCATTCCTAGCCCATCGGGCCACAGTCAGAGCCACGAGTCGGTCAATCCCATTGATATTTTTAACATTGCAGGTTGGTTATTCGTCAGCACGGGTTGAGGATCCCTTGATATGGTAGCCCTCACATCTATCATCACTATCTACCTTTACCCCCAAATGTTATCTCTTAATTATACTTGATTTTAACACAGTAAAAGTGGATGTTGATTCTCCTTCCTCTCCCTTACAAAGCCTTCCTATCAATTACGTAGACTAGGTTTCTACTTCAATAAGATCAAAGTGACCACTACATATATATATATATATATATATATATATATGTACAACGGGAATATAAAATTATCTAATATAGTGAAGGTGTGATTATAAGATTGTAAATAACCTTTTGAAGAAGGGTGAGCAGGCACTTGTTGAAAGCACCTATGAGGTAGGGCTCATCAGAGTGACAGTGAGGAAGTTAATTGAAATAGAAGATGAGATAGCAATTATGATTGTTGACAATGAAACCATCTTGGGGAAAAAGGATTGAGGTTTTGTGAACAGTGAGGTTCTATTGAAGCAAAATTGAGCATCGACAACCACACTTGCTCCTGCCATCTCATTTGATAAAATTGAAGTATTAATCATCCAATGGTAGTGAAAATAAGGAGTTTTTAGCTATTTAAGGAAATAAATTATGGTGTTTGGAAAGGGGTGAATTG
>JANSVB020000191.1:267421-277703 GCA_025504935.2 Erythroxylum haughtii
AGAGTTCTTATAGGATCTTCACTAGATGATACGTCCTATACTCCTGAGCATCTCCACTTATAAGAACCATAACTTTTGACTCCGATATCCAAAAATTTCATATTTTATACTGTTGGAAAGCTAGAAGGATAAGCTACAGCTTTCCAAAAGACAACTTTGACTAATTTTCCCTAAATTAGTCCTGTTGTCTTTTCCCTAAAATCAGTAAACAATTTATACACATATGAAAGACTCAAATTATGAAATATACAACTACAAAAGAAACATGCACATACACCTGGGGAACTTTTCAGTTCCAAACTTATTTGCCAAATAAACAAAAACCCATACATAACTTTAATTACATAATAACAATATAAAAGAGGGCTTAACACAAATTACAACATATATAGGATGCTCAATGTTTAACATGCTTATGAAGCTATCCAAAAATGATCGAACTAACTTAGTTACAAAGGTTTCAGATGTCTTAGAGTTTCCAATGCTTTGCAAGGATTGCTGACCTTCTTGTTCTTCACCTGTATAGCTCACCCTATTATTCCCTCCTCAGGTGCAGAATAAGAAGGTTAGCAATTCATGCTCAGTGGCTAATATATTTATAGTCATTGGCAATTGGCCACATATTCAAGCATATGTACATGTATATTTAGCAATTCGAGCATTCTCATTTTATTCAAGCAATTTAAGCATTTGATCAATTTAACTCAAACTTATAACACACACAACATAAACTTCAGTCATTAAACATAACACCCAACTATGCACCATACTTGAAAATGTAAAGATGCAATGCATAAACAAATGGCTCGAGAGTTCTGTGGAATAAAACGGAGAAACTGAAGTTTACACCGTGAACAAAACGAGTCTGATTTCCTAGGATCTCGTACCCTCAAGCAGGCAGTTGGGTGAAGGCTATGCGTCAATATGCACGTGAATAAAGAAACAGGTTCCTTTCTTGCCAAACAAAAGCACATATTCTTGCTCAAATCATTTGTATGCTCATACTTTCATGCTTTTTCTTCTTTTCATCTAATTCCAAATGTTATAACCTTTTTCAAGGTCTAACATAATCAAAATGCACCATGCATTTCCAAACATTCACAATTATTTCAATTTCAAGCAAATCAATTTCAAAAAAATCAACATACATACACATAGGCAAGAATTTGCCCAATTACACAATAACTATAAATACACTACCCACCTAATTAGCTTGTGAAAAAACAAGTCAAACTTGCCTTTCCCTTTGCTCTTGAGTAGGATTCTCTTCATTTCCTAAAACAACCAAGGTTCCATTTAAATCAACATTCCAATAAAATTCTTAAACTTCCAAAAATAATTCACAAAATTGCAATAAACACAAATTAAGCTCAAATCTAACCCACCCATTGTCCATATAGGTTAGAAAACCTAAGATCTAGTTTAGAAACCCTAAAATCAATTGGGTTCTCCTATTCCATCTTCTTCCCACACAAACCTCTTTTCTCTCTAACTCCTTCATCTTCAATACAACGCATTCCTTTAATAAATCAAGAAGAAAAGATTTAACAACTTGATTTCTCTTCTTTTCTTTTTCACCGAAACCTCTCTTCTTCTCTCCTAATTTCGTTTTTTACTCTCCTCCCTCTTCAATTCCCGTTTTCCTCCTCTTATAAGCAAGACAGTGCATTCTTTTTCCCTTTGTCCTCTTATTGAGCCCAAAAAGTCCATCTTATCCATCCTTATAAGCCTATGTTCTTTTATGCTTAAGTGATCTCTCAAAATTGCCCTTGAACATCCTTATTACATTAACACTTTAATTTCACTTACCCATTCAATAAATCCTACTAATCTTGACATAATTATAACTCCAAAAATTTAATCTATCTAAACTTCAAAACTATCTCAAATCATGCTTAACTAAAAGAAAAAAATTCAGGGTCCAACAAAACTTGCTAACATCAGTTAGAGCCATTTGGTCAATATCTTGAAACCCATCAAGTAGCCATCCCTCAAATACCTATGCATCCTTATCTCAGCCACCAAACTATATTAAAGAGGCCACTAACTAGTCTATGGTGCAATTAAAAATAAGAATTGGAAATTAGAATAGTTAATTCTTAACATACATAGGAAGTCTTTAATTGATAAAATCAATCCTCAACAACATCTATGTACAATAGTGATCAAATCTCTTTCTTCCTTTCACCTAAACCAATGCAATTCAAAGAGTTCTTAGAAGCTTCTTATAGATAGGAAAAAGGGATGACTCTTCAAAGTCTAAAGTTAAATGGTCTAAAGTATTTTTTTGGAATGTATCAAATAATATTAATAGAAAAGCTCCAAAAGGAGTTATATAAAGGTCATTCTTATTCCAGTTATCAAATCATAATGATGTATTTTTACCAAGATAATCTTACAACCAAAGCACATTTCAAGATTTTCCTTTAACCTGAGCAATTGGCTTATAAACCTTGAATGTGAGGTTGAGCTTCTAACTTCCTAATACTATAACATACCTTGATTTAAGAAGCCCTTTATAACTTATAAACAAACCCTAATTTTTCTATTAAAAATTAACTGGGATTAAAGAATTTTATATTATAATCATCTTGAACTCTTAAACTTGATCTTTCACAATCTTTTCACTCAATGCTATTTTCATGCTTATTATATTTGTTTCCATTTTTTGTTGCCTTTTTGAAATATTTTGTTATTTTCTAAAAATATTAAAATTAATAATAATAATGATAATAATAAGAATAAGAATAATCATAATAAGAATAAGAATAAGAATAAGAATAAAATAATAAGAATAATAATAATATTATTAACAACAACAATATTTTGATGTTATTAAATATTAATCTCAATTCCTTTTACTTTACATGTATTTCAGCTGATGATAAGAATACAAGAAATTCATATTATAAAAAATATGTTAATTCTAATTTCTAGATGTGAGAAAATTGATTTCAATTTAGAAATTATTTTAACATAAATGTGCAGTCAAGAGTGGAAGTATATCTAATTGTAAGAATGAATAAATAAATTATTTTAATTTCAATTTTAAGATGTGAGGAAATTAACTTTAATGTAGAAATTATTTTAATATAAATATATGGTCAAGAATGGAAGTATATTTAATACTAAGAAGGAATGAGAAGTTTTAAGAGAAAAGATCAGTTGTTCCACTTATTATGTCCTACTCTAATCCATCTCATCTCATCTATACAAATTATTTGGGACTGAAAGAAATATATGAATGAGATAAAATGAAACAGAGGAAAAACGCAGTAAGTGGAGCAAGTAATTTCAGTCATAAATCTAAAGATATATAAACGTCTATTCAAAGAGTGAAATCTTAACGCAACATGGATATATTAAAAAAGAAGTCTATTTCTCTTGAACTTTATAAATCCATGTAGCATTAGACATAATATAGAAAATTCAATCTACATAGCATTGAATATAATACAATTCGATATGGCAACCAATATTATAAACCTAATTTTAAGCTTTTATAGATGGAGTATCTCTTCTCTACTCAAACTTGACCGGCTTCGATGTAAATTGGTCAAAATTATAAATTAACTTTTAATATAGTAGATGCGCATTTTTTTATATATTTAAAATAAAAGTTAGTACCTAAATTAAAAAGAGAGAAGAAAATAACTTTGTTCTTCTCTACTGAAACTTGACCAACTTCTATGTAAATACACTTTTTTTTATATATATTTGAAGTCAGAATTAATATTTAAATTAAAAAGATAGAAGAAAATAACTTTGCAATGAAACCTGACCAGCTACAATGTAAGTTGGCGAAAATCATAAATTAACTTTTAAGACAGTAGATGCACTTTTTTTTAATGAATTTGAAATAAGAATTAATATCTAAATAAAAAAGATAAAAGAAAATAATTTTACTCTTCATTTTTTTTTTCCTAATTTGGAATTTATGTTTGGGGACTAGAATCTAATGTATTTACGAACAATTTTTTAAGTTTTTATTAAAAATTAACATCTTCTGTTAAAAAATTATCAATACTTTATTATGTAACGCTAACAAAACAAAATATTTTGAATTTTATGATTCGAAAATCCAAATAATTGGTCCTCTTCTATAGCCACTTTCGATGTCTTACCCAAAGTTCATTTCTCTACATATGGTAATGAAATCTCCAATTTCTTGTATGATAAATTTATGCTCGTAATAAGATAACCCAATATTGTTCGTTTATGGTAATTTGAACACAAATTATGTATAGCAAGGGAAATTCAACATGGCATTTACTTGCCAGGAAAAGCAAAACTTGGCATTTCCCATTTGGGAGATCAACTTACCAAACCACAGGAAAAGAGCCAAATACGCAGAACTTGCTGCTATAATGCCCATGCCAAACCTACCCCTCTCTTTTCCGGCATTAAATACAATCAAGGCCATTCCGAAGACGAAGACTTGTACACCGTCTCTAACTTGAGGATGGAGGGACTGGTCTCACTGAAAGCGACACCCAAAATTTCGTTCCGGTCACCACCTTCTGTCTTTCACAGACCTTGCCTCTCAATCAGGCCATTTATGAACCCACTTGGAGCGAATCGTCATTCTGCAGCTTCCATCCGAGCTCAACAGGTTGCTTAACTTGAACAATGATCATTAGTCTTGAGTTTTCATTGTTTAGTGCTTAAAGATTATAACGTAAGTGCGGTTTATTTTGGGACTAATAAAGAGATTGTAATTGGTGTGTGTAGCCTGATACAAAAGATGGGGCTGCTCTGGTTTCTACAGTAAGTGTGGAAAACAAGGAAATATCAGACCTTAAAGTGAAGGAATGGGAATTGGGTATGTTTCAAGAAGAAGTTGCTGCTTCTCAGGGTATTAGAATTAGAAGACGGCCACCAACAGGACCGCCATTACACTATGCTGGACCCTTTGAGTTTCGCATACAGAATGAGGGCAATACGCCCAGGAACATCCTCGAGGAAATCATTTGGCATAAGGATACGGAGATTTCACAAGTAAAGTTTCTGTCTTTCTTTTACTTGGTTGTCTTTTCTTGTTTCCATAATCGAATTTATTATTAGGAGAATTGGAAATATGTATGCTTGCGGTTCTCTTTTCTTGTTTCCATAATGGGATTTTGTTATTAGGAGAATTGGAAATATGTATGCTTGCATTTTGTGTTAATGATGGTCTTTTCACAGATGAAGGAGAGACAGCCGCTCTCTTTGCTGAAGAAGGCTCTAGAGAATGCTCCTCCGACTAGAGATTTTGTTGGGGCTCTGAAGGAGGCTAATCGTCGAACCGGACTGCCTGGTTTGATTGCAGAAGTGAAGAAAGCTTCTCCAAGTAGAGGAATCCTAAGAGAGGATTTTGATCCTGTTAGTCTCTCCCTCTCCATCTAAAGTTTACATCTCATTCTTCAAATACATTTAGTTATGTAAATTGACGCCTTTTGACTTTTCTGTGAGACTGGATTAACCTAACATTTTGCAATCATGCGGATATATAGGACGAGTTGGGGTCTCCTCTTTTGGTATCTGACATATTTCTTATGTTCTTATGTCAAAGAAATCTTTTAGAGGCTTAATCTAGCATCTACTTGACCATAGGTTTATGTTCTCCCTTTCCATTTAACATACAGTATTGATGAGTTCATTCCATATTTTGATTTGATAAATTGCTGTTTCAAAGAGGATAGTCAAAATACGATAACGCTAACAATTGAGAGAAAGAAATAGTTTAAAGAATAGACAAAGAGAGGAATATAAGTAGATGTGTAAAGAGAGGAAATTATTTCCATAATTTGTTGTTGTTTGGCCTAACAGCTGTCCTAACTAGCTTCCATTGGATGAAATTGTGAAAAGAGTGATGTAGTGGTCGATTCTTCACCCATGAAATTTATTTTATTGCTTCCATACTATTTTGTACTTTTGGTGTGATCTATTCATTTTGTCTTCCTCTTTTTATTATTAATCTGTGTGTCTCTCTTATTAGGTTGAAATCGCCCTAGCCTATGAAAATGGTGGAGCAGCATGTCTCAGTGTTTTGACTGATGAAAAGTTTTTCAAGGTAAAAAAAAAAACTTTATCTTCGTAAGTAATATTATTGTGTACTTTCACTGTGCTCTTATGATCTTTCTAAGTTTGAGGAAAATAAAGCTACTATGGAACAATCAATTTGTTAACTCCTCTAACTATTCGTTTGATTTTGCAAAAGGGAAGCTTCTCAAATTTGGAGGCAATAAGAAATGCTGGTGTACAGGTATGGTGTGTGAGTTTTTTGGGTTACTTTATTAATAGTCTTCTACAGATGGTTTTTTATATCAATGATAAATAGAAGCATCATTGTAATGATGGAAATTGTGCAGTGCCCATTGTTATGCAAAGAATTTATCATAGATGCATGGCAGATCTACTATGCCCGTATTAAAGGCGCAGACGCAGTTCTCTTAATAGCTGCGGTTTTGCCTGATCTTGACATCAAATACATGATCAAAATTTGCAAGATGCTTGGTTTGGCAGCACTTTTGGAGGTATGAATGGTGCTTCTTTCACTGTCCTCCAATAATTCTGTCGATGCTGTAATTAATATATGAACAGTTTGAGGATTATATGCTTTGAATGAATGTTTTTATGAATTGTATATCACTTGCATGTTAAACATTGGTTTCTTAATGCCTATATACTAAGCCCCACCTTTCTTCATCTTTATTTAGGAACTGCCTTTGTTCATACCAAGTTTCAAGGCTAGTCTTAGTATTAGTTTCTTGTATCTCATGAAGTTGAGCTGTATGCATTGATTTCTCTTCTGATAATGTGCATGATGTCTGTCTGATTTCTTATATTAGAATTGAAATACTTATCACGCTGAAAGGCTTTCCTTGTTCTTTGTTATTAATGAATAGGTGCATGATGAAAGAGAAATGGATCGTGTTCTTGGAATAGAGGGAATTGAGTTAATTGGCATCAATAATCGTAACCTTGGTATGCTTGTTTGACATTTATAAATCTAGTTACTGCTGAAATTACATGATAGTTTTATCTACTTTAGCATAGTAACCTTAGTGTACTAATCGTGAGATAATTCTTCAGTGAGATTTGTAAGTTGATACAAAATGTCTGTTGGCCTCAGAAACTTTTGACGTCGATATCAGTAATACAAGGAAGCTTCTTGAAGGTGCACGTGGCCAGCTTATCTCTCAAAAAGGCATAATTGTAAGTTGCTCTCCTGTTAATTGGACTGCCATTCGTTTGATGGACTTCTTTATTCTGTATGCTGCTTTGCTGAAGGAAGTATTCTGAAGCTGCTCACTAATGTTTATGAGCTGTTATTTTGTTCGTCTTTTCTTGTGGATGTCTCAGGTTGTTGGGGAATCAGGGCTACTTACACCTGATGATATTGCTTATGTGCAAGAAGCTGGGGTTAAAGCGGTAAGCTTCATGAACTAATCACTATTTTAGATGAAAGTTCTGCACGTAATTTCCACTTGGTATTCAGGACTCGTCATTTCAAACCAAATGAAACATTTTGACTTGTCATGTGAGCTATTCATGTGGAGAGATTCCTCGTGATGTTGTCTTTGAGAATAAGCATTTATAACATGTATGCAAATGTTAAGACGTGTGTCATGTATTTTGCGTTTCTAAACATGTCCTAAATGGAAGCATTTCAAAACATTCTGCATCTAGTCAATGCTTAACTTGTTTTACATTGCCGTAGGTTTTGGTTGGTGAGTCAATCGTAAAACAAAAGGATCCTCGGCTGGGGATAAGTGGACTTTTCGGCAAAGATATACTTGTGAGCTCATAGTAGCTAGAGTTACATATGGCAATCTTTCTTGTAACTGAACTATGCACAGGCACTGATTGATACCTAGTTTCCAATAATGCACTAGAAACTTTTGTTATAGTTCCTTGAAGATTTGCTTTTCCTTTCTGTTACAGGCTTGTATGTTGAAAAAACTTTTTCTTTACTTAATAATAAACTTTTTATTCAGTCATAAGGTGACACGTGATTATACCAATGGCATCACTTTTGCTAGCAATAACATAACAGCAGATCATCTTAATCTTTGAACTTTTTAAATTTCCAATAGCATACTGCTCTTAAACTCTGTCGACATAAAGCACTTGAAAAAGGAGAAAATTAAGAGTCAAAATTTAAGAACATCTAATGTTAATTTATAAAAAAATATAAGCACAATTAAAATGACAAATATACAAAAGTTTACAAATATAGTTACCCCCCAAAGCAGTCTTGAAGTATTCAGGCCAAAGTTTCTGGGAGTTATAATGAGATTCCTTTGATCTTACATCGGATAAGATATATACCAACAATTTGCACATTGAAAGAGCTGGAGTTATATTGAGATTTATCCTCTATCTCTCTCTTATATAAGGACGCTAATAACTGTGAAATATTCTCATATAAACGCCGTCGAGCCTTCTCTAAGATAAGGATTAGAGTGCCTTAGTTGGAATAATTTTGGCACTTCTAGCCTTCGTTCTAAATCCTAGGAGTTCAACAAATCTACAAGCCCAACAAGACTTTTTAGATTTAGCCTTTTGTAAGAACAAATGCGTCAATCACCCCCACTGATGTGAATCCCGTAAATCAAGATCTAGTATGCCACCGACAAGTTGTTGAAATGAATTTCCAGAAAAGCTAAATTAGTTCTATTTTTAAGAAAACCTTGACCAATGTTTTAAGAAACACGAATCGAAATTATAAAGAAAGATATTGAAGTCACACTCTAGGAAACGAAGAGATTGAGTGTGACAAGTCAAATGAACCACAAAGAATAACCTTGATAAGTTCCAAGTTCAACGAAGAACCAACAAAGTGAATAACCTCACCAATTTCGTAAAAAACAATTCCAATGTGAATTTCTGTACAAAGATGAAAATTATATAGGCTAAAAGAAACCCTAATCAATCTGTTAGCAATGACTTATTTTTAAAAATAAGGAAATTCTTTTCAAAACTAATTCCAAAAGTCAAATATAGAAAGTAGACTTTTAGGTAGCCTAAATCAGTTAAAGATCTCCTAAAATCATCAAAATAGCATGGTCTTCTAATTAGGCCTATTTAATGCGTGAATTAATGTCATAGGGCTGATTGATCTCTCCAAGCCTAAATCAGCTTTTATTGTTGCTTGTTTAGTCCAATCAGTCTATTAAATGCTTCCTTCATCCTTTTAGCTTTAACCCTAATGGATCATGAAAATACATTGAACCAGATTGCACCATCCTTTGAATGTCCTTAGTTAGGTTTCCATCATTCCCCCTCTCCTCAAAAGGATTCGTCCTAGAATCTTCATCACCTACATCAAATGGAGAGAGATTAAAAACATTAAATATAGCACTAACATTATACTCATCTGGTAGATCCAGCTTGTGTGCATTGTCATTAATACGCGCAATGACTTGTAATGGTCCATCTCCTCTCAGATGTAACTTAGAACGACATTTTACCAAAAATTGTTCCTTCCTTAGATGAACCCAAACCCAAACCCAATCTCCTGGTTTAAAGATCACTTTCTTACACCCTTTGTTGGCTTGAGAAGTATATTGTTACATCTTTTTTTAATTTGAAGTCTAACCATTTCATCCAATTGCTTCACGAATTTAGCCTTCTTTATGCCATCTAAACTAGCAAGCCCATCAATTGGTAAAGGTGTTAAAATCCATTGGAGTCAAGGGATTAAACCCATACATAACTTTAAAAGCTGAAAAGGTTATTAGTAGAATGGACAAAACGATTATAAGCAAATTCATCATATGGAAAACAATCTTCCCAATTCTTCAAATTCTTTTGAATGATAGCACGTAATAACATAGTCAAAGTTTTATTAACTACCTCAGTTTGCCCATCAATTTGTGGATGGCAAATTGTAGAAAATATTAGCTTAGTACCTAGCTTACCCCATAGCTTAAGAACTTGGCATCTCAATCAGAAACAATGCTCCTTGGCATTCCATAAGGTCATACTATCTCATGAAAGAATAAGTCTACAATGTGACTAGCATCATCTATATTATGGCATGCAATGAAATGAGCCATATTAGAAAACTTGTCCACAACAACAAAAACTGAATCATTACCTATTTTTGACCCTAGGTAAACCTAAGACAAAGTCCATGGAAATATCTACTTTTCAGAAGATCACTCATGCCAATTCAATTCACATAAATTGGTAAAATTGTTTCCAATCCGAATGCTCAAAAAATCTACACTTAGGCTAGGTTTCATCAAAATGCTCAAAACCAGTCAATAGTAAACAGGTCATATCTCCCAATATA